>OZ020282.1:14135545-14227853 GCA_963971205.1 Aethes cnicana
AATGTGTAAGTAACTGTCTGGATATCTGTCCGTTGCCTCTTCACACTTAAACAGCTAGTCCGATTTAGTTGAATTTTAGTATAGATCTAGTTGAAGTCCCGAAAAGCACATAGGCTACTTTTTTCCCCGCGGAAAAACGCATAGTTGATTTTTATTAATTAATTAGTTTATTGATTAATTGTGTGTCTGTCTTTAACTTCGTAGCCAAAGCAACGAACGAATGAAGCGAATTCAAAATTTTTGAAAATTTTTGTTAGGTGAGTGAATTGATAGGATACTCAGCGTTTTGGGTTGGTATAAAAACATCAGTTAAGGTGAATCGTCACGGCTGAACCCCATACAAAAAACTGCTCACGTAATCTTCGACTACGACTGCTTTTAGTTTCTTTTATCGTTCTAATAAAATATTACATTATTTCCCGAGCGCGCATAGATCAAAAACACCGCAAAAAATCAAAGAATAAAATAATTATAAGCATTTCAAAACCAATAAAATTTCGGTCGAACCAAGCTTGTGTGAGAGAACGTTTACACTGTAAGCATCAGGCCAATATGGCGTCGTGGTCTATGAACAGCTGATCTGCTAGTGCTAGTGTCCGTCCGATTCCTATTAATTTCCAGAATGCTCACAAGATGGCGTTAACCCGCCGTTACATAGTTGATCGCGTAAATCGCTTTTTATGAGTTGGAAAATCATTGAACGAAATAGGTAAGTAAGTACCTATACAAGTATTTTGTTGTTTATAATGATCAGATATAAAAAATGTAATGAGCGGTGACATGTCAGAAGACTGCTAGAAGAAATAAATCATACCTATCTCTTATAAGTATTTTATTCATTTATGTAAGAAATAAAAATAGCTACTTATAATAAGAAGTAGGTAGAGATCTTCTACTATCTAAAGTCCCACGCCTTCACATCTCAAAACGCTTCAATTTTTTTATTATTATTTAAAAAGCACCACCAACACTCTCAACGCATAGTTGATGGCTGTCTCAGCACATGTGTTGAGAGTGTTGGTGGTATATTGAAGCGTTTTGAAACGTGATGGCGCGGGACTTTAGATAGTGAAGATCTCTACCTGGCCTGGGCGATCGAGCTCTGCTTAGGACATTTTATCTCTTATATAGTACCTATAGATAGTACCTATATATAAAATTCTCGTGCCACAGTGTTTGTAACCAAACTCCTCCGAAAGGGCTCGACCGATTCTTATGAAATTTGGTGTGTATGTTCAGTAGGGCTGAGAATAGGACGTAAGCTATTTTTCATACCCACCCAAAAAGAAAACTATGGCGGTACGAAGTCCGCTGGGTCAGCTAGTTAGTCTATAAAAATTGATTTTTGCTGTAGGTAAAAAACAAAAAACAAAAATAAATTGACCAGATAGTAGACCACTCGAGCGTAGAAAACCCGCACTGTCTACACGCTCGCTGTAACAGTTATGGTGACGAGTACATATAATCTACTACTACAGTCTATTTGCGTCCCACTGCTGGGCACAGGCCTCCCCTCATTATGAGAGGGTTTGGGCTATAATAGTCCCCACGCGGGCCCAGTGCGGATTGGGGACTTCACACACATCTTTGCATTACTTCGCAGATGCGTGCAGGTTTCCTCATGATGTTTTCCGTCGCCGAAAAGCTCATAGTAAATTCAAATTGAATTTCGCACGTAAGTAAACTTAGAGGTGCGAGCCGGAATCGAACCCCCGACCCTCGGCATGAGAGGCGGTGGCTCGAACCACTAGGCCACACCACGGCTTTTAGAACATATAAGCTGTGAAATTACCATGAAATTACCGATCATATGCGTATGCGTAATAATAATAGTAGGTATCCAGATTATACAAATTGTGATTTGAAAAGTGGCATTTTACAAAATTAAATTGTTTTGTGTCCTGAATAATGTTTAGAATCTACGGTACGTAGCTAGTATCTAAACTTTAGATACTAGCTACAATGTCAGTTATACATATAAATCGTAGGTACGAGTAGGTACAAGCGAAATAAACTAATGATTTATTATTATTTACCTACTACATTTAGATTTACACATTGATGTTTCGACCGGCGTGCAAAACGGAACTCAATTAGGAATTAAAAAAAAAAACAAAAAGAGACATTGACATTTTGTTGTGGTTATAATCATATGTACCTACGTAATGTAATGTAATGTCCCGCATTTGCCCGCAAATGCTACGTGCTATTTTCATCAATGCCTCAGTTGTATATTCTTTGGTGTTCTTTGGCCTGAATCCGCGCGCCTTCTAAGTTGTGTTTTGCTATACCGTGATGATGGTGATGGTATTGATGGTGGTGGTGATGATGATGATGGAGATAGTGATGTGATGATGATGGAGATGGTGATGTGATGATGATGGAGATAGTGATGTGATGATGATGGAGATGGTGATGTGATGATGATGGTGACGACGACGAGTAGTATTTCCTCACAGTTTGAGAAAAGCATTGTACCTATAGACCTCGGCCGCAACAGCATTGCCGGACTCGTACCTACTAAGAAGGCGTCCGGCAATGCGCTCCTTAGCGGCGTCTGCAATAATGTACTATTTGTACTTTTTACCGGGAAACGTCTACAGGAACAGCTAAAAAAAAGAAATATAACTTTGTATGGGAATCACCTTCGGGTGATACGAAGTTCATTCACCCGGCCAACCTATAGGGTCATTATTTATAAATGTTTATAATATAGTATGGATGGATATCACAGTCTCTTTTGGCTGTAATAAAATTGTGACAAAAAGACGCTCGGTCGCCTGTGACTTGCTTTCGCAGTAGCTGTACCTGCGCTGTACCTACTGCCGCCGCCGTCGAGACGTCCGATAGCCCGCGTCGCGTACAGCCGTCGAGTCGGCCGAACGGTAAGTATAGGAGCGGGTGATCGACATTCGTATTCTCGTTGTTGGAGATTGGTAGTAGGTACAAACAATGATACAAGTGGAATATGAATTCGGAATATTTTAGAGGTGTTTGTTATTTTCCTGGATAGGTATCCCTAATTAGTACATACCTATTTTACTAGAATTGAGAGAATGAATATTTTTTATGTAGGTGGTAGGTAAACGGAACTCTATACTTTGCGCGTACCTATAGGGTATTACTATTAGTCCGTTTTCTATTGGGAATGCTTGTATGGAGAGGTCGAAATTTTGAGTACAGCAATGCCATTTGGTAGGAATGTTATACACATTGACCTTAGTCCAAAACGCCCGGTAGCCACTTTGAACTCCTCGACTGGTGGGGGGGGAGGGGGGGGTTAAAGTACAGAGCTCCCGGCGTTCGGAAAAAAAATCCTGTCGGATTCGTTTGGACTTTTGAGTCAAGTTTGGTGTCGTTTTCAGGTAACTAGATGATGCCCAATTCATTCCTCATACCAGTTTTTAGGGTTCCCTAGCAAAATATGACGCAATACTTAAAATAATAAACTTTTATTAGTAGCGGAATGCAAACAAACCCTCATATTTTCATATTTTTGCATGAAATTTGGTTTATAAAAAAATACTGTCTGAAAGCCCATTTAATGCAGAATCTAAAAACATAAACAGTAAGTATATACTTTACAATTTTCAATGAAAAATAAAATATTGAATGTACTGCGACGGTCGTCAGCGCAGCGTAGTGGGCGGTAACAAGACCCGAAAAACTGTCAATGTCAACGCAAAAAGCTTTTATAATATCAATAAATTAAAGTGCTTACAATAATATCACACTTGTTATAAATATTCTCTTAATTATTATGAATTAAAACAAATGTGTTTTTTTAAAAAAACACACGAACTTTCGCCTTTATTACTTTAGTGTCATTTTTAATCATCTTCAATTTATAAACGAATTCAGATAATGTTGCCTGACTTCGTAGTCAGGCAACATTATTAAAAGTAAAGAAAAATAATAATAGAACGTTTTGTGAATTAGTTTTACTTACAACCACCTCCACAATTACATAACTCAGTACATTTGAGCTGGCGTTTGAAACATTGCACCTGGAACATCAAGATTTCACGCACCGACATCTTTTTAATTCTAGGCATTCTTGAGCAGCCGGAGGGCTTTGGGTCCACAGTGGCACCCAAGTTTCTTCTTCTTTCTGCCAAACCCATTCATATCGGCAAGAAATATTTTGCATCGCGTCTTCTTTAGGCACTTTTTTTGTAATATAAAATCCATATCCATATTAATTTGGCATGGAGATAGTTCGGGTCCCCAAAGGACATAGGCTACTTTTCATCCCGGAAAAACGCGTAGTTCCCGCGGGAAAGCGATAACCAAATTCGCGAAGTCGCGGGCAGAAGCTATTTTGTTATTATAAATCTGGTCAAGAAATTGATAATTTAATAAAGGCGAAAGTTCGTGTGTTTTTTTTTTACTTCTTCACGCTCAAGAGGCTGGACCAATTTTGATAAAATTCGGTATGGAGGCAGCTGAAACCCTTGAGTAATACATAGGCTACTTCTTAACAGCGGGTAATACCGCAGGGCGCCGCTAGTATAATATTAAAAAGAAGAAAATCAGGTAAAGAGAGAAAAACACATTTGTTTTAATTCATAATAATTAAGAGAATATTAATTACAAGTGTGATATTATTGTAAGCACTTTAATTTATTGATATTATGAAAGCTTTTTGCGTTGACTTTGTCAGTTTTTCGGGTCTTGTTACCGTCCACTACGCTGCGCTGATGACCGTCGCAGTACATTCAATGTTTTATTTTACATTGAAAATTGTAAAATTTATACTTACTGTTTATGTTCTTAGATTCTGCATTAAATGGGCTTTCAGACAGTATTTTTTTATAAGCCAAATTTCATACAAAAATATGAAAATATGAGGGTTTGTTTGCATTTCACTACTACTAAAAGTTTATTATTTTATATATTGCGTCATATTTTGCTACGGAAGCCTAAAAAACTGGTATAAGGAATGAATTGGGCATCATCTAGTTACCTGAAAACGACACCAAACTTGACTCAAAAGTCCAAACTAATCCGCCAGGATTTTTTTTCCGAGCGCCGGGAGCTCTGTACTTTAACCCCCCCTCCTCCCCTCCAGTCGCGGAGTTCAAAGTGGCTACCGGGTGTTTTGGACTTAAGTCAACTTGTACACCATTCCTACCAAATGGCATTGCTGTACTCAAAATTTCGACCTGTTTCCCAATAGAAAACGGACTATATTGATAAATCAATCAAACAATATGAATTTCAACAACGATGATACACCTGATTCAGGTACTTACTTGCATCGCGATTCTTATAAGAAATTACGAGTCTCCCCGACTAGGTGAGCATTTTCACTCAAAAGTGTACCACGATGAAAATTCAGGTTTTATTTTTAAAGTATTTAATTTCTTAATTTTTTTAGCCAGAATAAAGAGTATACCTTAAAATTTATGAAATTTAACACGGTCCCCCTGAAATATCCTTAGTTTTTAAATAAACAAGGAACTTAGCTGACATGGTAGTCAATTCCTGTCAGTTTTGTTACTATATGGGCATTTTCACTCAAACTTGTACCCCCTGGTTTTGACAGTGTCCCACTACTTCAATATTTTATTACTGCCAAATATATTTGTTTGTGAATATTCGAATGGCATCTATATAAACTATATTCCTTAAATTATAGATTTCATCCCTAAATTCAAGTGAATTATGCTAAATGTAATTATTATGATTTTTTAAAGCCGCTCGGGTAGCACTTTTTGACGTGTCCCACCCCAATGTCGACTTTTTTAAAGTTGAATAATTAAAAAAGTATTGGGAAACATGAAGTCAATTGATGGCGTCCATAATCTACATTAGTTTGCTCGTCACAGGAATGAATATCGTAATAAAATTAATAATATTTCATATTAAAAACTAAATTTATATAGTGGTACCGAAAACTGTTGCCACCTGACATGTCAGGTTTGTGACCGCCAAAACGGGGCCAGAAAACCCACCAATTCATTTTTTTATCATATAAATAGCAACATTGAATGCCACTTGACTAGTTAGCCACAGGTTTAAAAATCCCGCGTGCGCAGGAGTGACGTGAAGCGAGGTGAAATTCGGTATGGAGGCAACTGAAGCCCTGGATTAATACATAGGCTACTTCTTAATAGCGGGTAATACCGCAGGGCGCCGCTAGTATAATATTAAAAAGAAGAAAATCAGGTAAAGAGAGAAAAATACATTTGTTTTAATTAATAATAATTAAGAGAATATCTATTACATGTATGATATTATTGTAAGCACTTTAATTTCTTGATATTATGAAAGCTTTTTGCGTTGAAATTGACAGTTTTTCAGGTCTTGTTACCCTCCCCTACGCTGCGCTGACGACCGTCGCAGTACATTCAATATTTTATTTTACATTGAAAATTATAAAAGATATACTTACTGTTAATGTTTTTAGATTCTGCATTAAATGGGCTTTCAGACTGTATTTTTTACAAATCAAATTTCATACAAAAATATGAAAATATGAGGGTTTGTTTGCATTTCGCTACTACTAAAAGTTTATTATTTTAAGTATTGCGTCATATTTTGCTACGGAACCCTAAAAAATTGGTATGAGGAATGAATCGGGCATCATCTAGTTATCTGAAAACGACACCAAACTTGACTAAACAACCCAAACTAATCCGCCAGGATATTTTTTCTGAGCGCCGGGAGCTCTGTACTTTAACCCCCCCTCCCCCCACCAGCCGCGGAGTTCAAAGTGGCTACCGGGCGTTTTGGACTTAGGTCAACGTGTATAACATTCCTACCAAATGGCATTGCTGTACTCAAAATTTCGACCTGTTTCCCAATAGAAAACGGACTATTACGCGGTTGCATAGACATATATAATACTTCGTAAGTATAAAAATCATTGCGCGGTTGCCATTCCGATTCGCGGAATAGACGCGCGTCTCAATAGCCCTGTCCCGCTCTCTCCTACCGGCCGACCCTATGCCCCCGCGCCGCGCGCGCCAGCCACTCCAGCCGCCACGCCAGTCAGTCGCCAACTTTGAGCCATCACAACGCACACGCTACATTTTTGAGAAGAATTCACGATCACTTGTGATTAGGGCTTCGCCGCACACCGTGTTCTCATTTTACACCAAGACTCCACCGTGCGTGACAACTTTGTTGTTGTATTCCAGCGAGTGTTCGCGCTAATAGAATCGCTTCAACGGTCGCAGACTGAAGCACTGAAAGAAATATTTCGACGCCGGTAACATGCATGGCCGAGGGCCAGGGCACTCTTTCCGGCTGCAAAGCCACAGGAGTCGGTAGAAACCTTATTAGTGCTTACGGAGGTCGCCGCCCGTCACATCGTATAGGTATATTATATTTTCGACGCCGCAAGACAGTCAAAACACTGACATGTTTATAGTGAGACTCCCGGAGAATGATATCTCAGAAAGAGCGCAATTGGACATGACTTACGCCCTCCTTTCTAATCTAATAAGATAAGGAAAAGAGTACGGAGGGAAGACTTTGAGAAGGAGAGGAAACCGAGCCTTTGAAGGGCGCTTGAGCGCGCCGTGCGGTAGCAAGGCGCCCTGCGCGCCCGCGGCGGCTGCGGCGCCGCAGTCTTCGCCCGCGCCGACTGCCCAGACGCCCGCGTCAACCCAGGCGAGACCAATTCCCATAATTACTTTGCGAACGCACAACGTGTTATCAGTGAAAAAATAAAAGTGATCAAAGCTTTTATAGTAGAGATCTTCTAGTATCTAAAGTCCCGCGCCTTCACATTTCAAAACGCTGCAATTTATTTAAAAAGCACCACCAACACTCTCAACACATGTGTGCGTGCTGAGACAGCCATCAACTGTGCGTTGAGAGTGTTGGTGGTACTTTTTAAATAATAATGAAAAAATGCAGTTTTGAAATGTGAAGGCGCGGGACTTTAGATAGTAGAACATCTCTATCTAGTCTCGGTTGTGTTTCGGTAGTGAAGTGCGTCCGTTCGACTCGGTAGTAGCCATGTCCCTGCCCTTCATGCCAAATACCTTCTGATATTATAAATGCGAAAGTAACTCCGTCTGTCTGTTACCACTTCATGTTTCAGCCGCTGAACCGATATTGATGAAATTTGGTTTGGAAATGGTTGAGCCCCGGGGAAGATTATAGGTCACTTTTAATCCCGGAAATCCTCTCTTAGTGCTGCCCTACGTTCCCTAAGGAACTTGCACTCCAAATTTCAGCTCTCTACAACCAGTAGTTTCGGCTCTGCGTTGATCAATCAGTCAGTCAGTCAGTCAGTTTCTTGTTTTATATATATATAGATAACCGCTATTTTTTTAATCATTAGGATTGAATGCGGCAATACAACCCGCTGTCATATCATCTCAGACAGATACTCTAAAAAAACTGAATAGCCAGATTTATTATTATTATCCGTAGAGTGTGATCGAGTAAACTTTTGTCTCTATTTCAGATCAAACATCTTCTGGAATGCCTTGGATCTGTCTTCCTAGGAGGGACAAAGTAAGCTTTCTCGAAGAGAAAGATTACATTTACCTGCGGCCTGTGAGCAACAACGAAGAGACATTGTGAAACCAATCACTGCTAATCAGAACCAACCTTATCATGTGTAAAATTGTGATATATTTTGTTATACCTATTTTAATAAACTTGTCAGAAATGTGTAGCAATTTTATTTTCGTGTGGCTGTGTGGCAATATACTTACTGAGATAAGATAAAAAGATGAAGATAAAATGAATAATATTTGGAATTCAACACTATTGATCTAGGGGTACTAGACAACGATATAAATACTTATAAAGAGAAATGTGTAAATACATATGCAAATAAAGATCCATGACATGAGTACAAATGTTCATTCTCATCATAGGTAGGTAGGTACTCTGTCAGTCGTGTAGGTGTTTAGATATTTTGATAAAATAACAAAATATTAGGAATTTGTAAAGTAACAACTATTTAGTTGATAATATTATATACTATACCTTGGACAGCTCATCGCACCAACATCTCGGTGCTCAAAGAACTCAAACTCGACCAACAATATCCGTCCATGGTTCGTCTAAGCCGAATCGTCAAATACTTCGGTCACATCTACTACTACTACTACACAGCCTTTTCACGGCCCACTGCTGGGCACAGGCCTCTCATTACGAGAGGGTTTGGGCTGAAGTCCCCATGCGGGCCCAGTGCGGATTGGGGACTTCACACACATCTTTGAATTACTTCGCAGATGTGTGCAGGTTTCCTCACGATGTTTTCCTTGACCGAATAGCTCAGTGGTAAATTCAAATTGAATTTCGCACATAAGTAAACTTACAGGTGCGAGCCGAAATCGAACCCCCGACCCTCTGCATGAAAGGCGGTGGGTCGAACCACTAGGCTTACCTTCAGTCACATAACTCGTGGAAATCCGACAAGTTGGAGAGACTAAATGCTGAAGGGAAAAGACCCAGAGAGAGGAGGCCGAACAGGTGCCGCCGGTAAATGCGGCGATGCACCAGGGCGAAGATCGCTGCACATGGAAGACCGTCACAAGAAGTATGTGCCGGAGGAGGAGGATAATGTAACGAAATCCACACGGATTTTTATCCTTTGATTAAAAATAGTAGTAGAAATAAATAATCATATCTAGATTAAAAATATTTCTATAATGTCAAGTAAAATATATCAAAAGTTTCACTAGTTTTATTTTTCCCCTTTACAAATATTTATTATAGAAAAACGAAAAAAAAAATACAAAAAGTTGAAAAAGTGAGGATCGAACCCACGACTTCCACGATTTATACTTCATAAAAAGAAATCACAAAAACCACAGCGCCACAGAAGCTCTGTGATTCTCGGCGAAATTAAGCCTTGGTTTCCACTACGTTTCACTACCTCAGTATGTGTGCGTGAGTTCATTCTCGGCAGACTTGTCGCCTTTTTTCCTAAATGAAAGGTGATGTACGGATAATTATGTGAAATTGAGATGTATAATATATCCCTTCAATCGCATAGTCCATCAAAGTGTACCTTTGGGCTTGGAATTTTGCGTAAATCCTGAAAATTACAATATCTACCACCCGCGCCATCTATTATCGTAGAGGCTACATAAAACCGTGAGTTATCACCTTAAGCAATCGTACTATTGTATTCCATATTCTAGTAGGTACGGTTGTACGAAAACAACCGTTTGTAGCCCAATGTGAAATCTTATGACTCACAGAGTCACAGACTTACAAACAAATAGGTGCGTGTTTCTAATACCTTCAAGCAGCCTAAACCTGTTGCCGTCTACCCCCCTCTAACAAACCCCCCCCCCCCCCCTTTGAAACGTGACTTTGGTTTGTGTAAACAAGTTTTTGCAAGCTTTTTTGGATACTTCGATAAAGCATTATGAACCTGGATTTATTTTGAGCTTTTGATATACATATTTGATGTATATCTGCAGGCAGGTAGGCTTAAGAGTAGGTAGGTACTTAAGATTATATATAGCTCCTTGAAGTTTCCTTTGACTAAAATGTAAAAGTGCCCCGATGTGGACTAATACTTATTTGCTAAATAAATAATTTGATTTGACTTCAAACTGATACTTTAAGTGATATGGTTTCGCATACTTAATTATTTCTTAAATCTTTTACAAGATCTTACTATGGACAAAAGTGCAATGTAAAACAATATTCTACTTTTAAAGGCATGTACCTACAGTTACTTGTGCCGGTAAATCTTCCAACTTTTTTCTTCTCATCGTATAAAATCTTATTTACTTTCAATGACCTCCAGACTATTTGTGAAATGGTATTATTTAAGTAAGTATTTAATTAACAATAACAGGTTTACAGTATAGCTAACAAAACACCTATTATTATGCTATATTTATAGGACATATTTTTTCTACGTACATAAATATCCCCTCTTCATTGATAGGTATCACCATGGAATATTTCATGTCCCAATAATGTATAGTAGTTTAAAATATAATTATAATCCATATAAATATATTATCCCTGTGGTTAATTACTCCGTTATATAAACCACAGCCCGTTACGGAAAACCCATCGGGCAGTTCCAGCTTTTTCCTTTAAAGCTGCAGCTGATAAGCTCGGAATTAACAATGTTTTTATGGTTTATTAAATTAAGTAGCAACGTCCCGCGACTCGATTGTATTCTCTATAGGTACTTTACTTACTCCCATGAGGGAACTAACCAAATAACTTGGCTGGCACAGCGATCCAAAATACGATAGTTCCCATTTTTGGATTAAAAAGTAGCATCTAATGACGAACACATCTTTTGTTTCGTGACAACTAATATTTAAAAACGTACGAACGGGTGGCTTCTGAGATTATCAACGCGTAGGTGGGCTTTTTTACTTAATCTTGTACCCCAATTAATGTAAATGTTAGAAAAAAATTAAGACGGTGTCAGTTTTGTGACCATCATTAAGCATTAAGTTTAATGGAATTATACATTTTCATATGATTTATAAATTTCTTAATGAATAATCTTTAAAAAAACATCGAGAAAATAGATTGCTTTCATATGAATTTCGTTCTTAATTGTGGTCACAAAACTGACGCGGTCTTAATTTTTTTCTGACATTTTCACTAATTGGGGTACAAGATTTAGTAAAAATGCCCAGGTATCTACCGTACAGTACAAAACACTGTGAGGACTTTTCTCATCCAATAACATTATTCGATTCGAAGTTAGCTGTTTTGTAAAGTCTTCAATATTGAGCCCTGTTTCAACCGCATCACAGCAAAAATATTTACGTCCGCTGAGCACATGACAGGCCTCAGCATCGCGTCACGTGGCTCGCCATTGCTTATATAAGAAGTTTTGCATTTAAGAAGTTTCTATTCTTTTTCGAGAGGGATTGTTTTTAAACTCAGACTTGACGACCTGATTGGAATCTCACTTGGAGCAAACTTTGAGTGATAAACACGAATGTCAGTACTCGAGTCATGGATGTTTAGTATTTATAATGAATATGTATTGCCCGACACCTTTAAGTTTTTATATCGTTGTCCAGCATTAGTAGTGAGGACCACAATCGCTTGGACGAGCGTAGACGTCTTGCTGCAACAGCACAAGCGATTTTTTTAAACTGCTCGACCTTCGATACAAGTGCCTGTACAATATTTGATTAGTTTGGGGCTATCGATTTGTGAAATGTCCCAGGATCCTTTTTATATCAAAATCTTCTCTGGTCTTTGCTTATCGCAAGTTGCAACACAATGCCCACGAAACGCATATAGGTCGGAGGCGTCACGTAGGGTCCCCGCAAGGCCGGCCCGCGGCCTCGCGCCGACGCCCGCCGCATCCAAATACGTGAATCACCCGCTCCTTAAGGTTAACGACTGCCTGACAATGCCACCAGTGAAATTTGCTGAGGATCCTGGTCAGTTCGACGCAGTTATCAAGCGAATTATGCGTATTGTGACCAAACTGAATTCCTAAGCAATAATTGACGAGTTTTTGATAATTATCTTATTCAGAGGATTCACGTCGTTTCCATAGAATAGTTTCGAGACCTTTACGAGGAACTTATAAAGATTCAGATTACGTTAAGTCTGTGCTGAGAATGTGTGAGTTCCGGATATAGGTATATGCATTGAGGTCTGATCAGAGGCCTGTGTCCAGTATTGAGAAACAAATTGGCTGCCTTGGTCAAAATAATTTTGGTGATTTAACTCACTCTTTCTGTACCTCGAGATTTAGGGTTAGATTACCACATCATTATCTTGGTTTATAAGAAACATCAAGAACTAGCAATAAAAAAAACACGATCTTCATGTTCCAGTTCGATCAGTAAATGATTTCAAAGTCACATTTAACGCAGTTCCGTATCACGCCATCTTGATTGGAAGCATTAAATCAGCTGATGAGCCAAGCCAACTGACGCAAAAACAAGCGAGGTTGCGTCTGCGCATTGCAATGGCGGCCACGTTTATGCTCCTATAGAAAAGGGATTGTGACAGGACAATTTCCACTGTCACTAGTGCACACAAATCCATATATGAGTAGATCACGACACAACTTAGAATGCATCAACGGCATAGTGCTTCACCGCGCGCCTTCCAATTGTGTGGTCCTATATCCCATTTTGAACCTAGAAACACAAACGTTGTCGCTACTATATATAGAACCAGACAAGTCTATCCCAAATTCGAGGTTTCCCAACGAGCTGTGGAGCGTAGCATTTTAAGAGTTTAAATGAAAAGTGTCTCAAATTGTCTCGTGATGAGAAAGGCCTATGCTCAGCAGTGGGACGTAAGTAAATAGGCTGTTCTGGTGTCTCAAGTTGAACCCTGAATGATGGTCTCTGAAGCAAAGGCTGGCGACAACTCGACAAATACGAAGCAAGCTGGGAGAATCAATATAACATTAATAATAACAAAACTTCTCAAAGGAATTATTTTACAACGTTACAGTCTATAAGAGTCGTAAGAAGAATCGTAAATAAAATAGGGATATCAAGGAATTAATTGGATTTAGCAATTCAATATACTTAAGCTGACCACTGTAATTGTGAAACTGCAACTTTGCGCCGCAATTATGATGTTTATGTGCAAATGTCGTTCCAAGGCATTTGTCAAGAGAACACTTCATCTGCGCATTGTAATCAGTTGACTGTCGGTCACGTACAGTTAAGGAGTTCAATTGTTGAGCCACTTTGATGCCTTCCCAATTTGGCAGTATTATATATACACGAGAAAACACGGCTAAAATTTGCGCACGATTTCCATTGCATGGCAAAATCAAGAATAGTGGCAAGTAGCTTATGAATCCGTGAGTATCAATACAAGAAGTAGCAAATTAGGCGTCGAAGTCAAAATTACCCACACGATGTTATACCCAATGACGGTAATTTTGAGCTCTTGTAAATTTAGATGGCGGAACACTAAAATTATCTATATTCAGAAACTACAGTGATAGTAAATTATCTTTTCTATTGTTGTATATCTAAAATACATTATGGTAATTATGAACTTATACAAGCCCAACACTAGATACCTAAGAATACTAATAAAAAAATTGGTTATCTGTAAAGTCGGTTTACGGACGATAATTTTATACGTGATAACGTCACGTAACGCTACTATTGCGTCATGTTTATTCGTGGGTGCAGCCGGCGTTCATCAATTTATAAGACGATATCACGTCAAAAACTCATTTAACAATAAACAAAAAAAAACCTTTTTAAAAGAAAATCATTTCAGCTGGTCAATTCACGCGTCCATAACTTATCTTTAAAGATGTTTTACAAGTTATGCAAATTGTTATGAAACCTCTGGTCTGTATGATAACGACAGGTAATCCTTGGCTCGATAGGACACTGCAGCAGAACTTGACACGATTATACGCAGCTATAGATACATTTAGCGATACTTTTAATGAGCTAACTGCTATTACGCCTGTTGAACTTGACTCTATTGGAATTGTTAATGATATTAAAGATTCTGAGGCATTATTTATTAATTCTAAGGTTACATATTTACTTACAGTTATAAGTGTTTAGTCACTTTTGTTGTCGGGCCAGTGATTACCTATAGATCTAGTGTAGACAAAATGCTATTCGTTATTTTATTGATCGTCGTAGTTTTGTCATAGTACATCTATGGATTGACATATAAATCCTCTTTATGTCAGATACACAATATTTAACAATTATAAAGATAAATATTTTAACGTTGATGAAGTGCTCGTAAGTTATACTCCAGAGTTCTATTAAAAAGTCGTAAATTATGTATGAGAATAAACCACTTCTCTAACTGGGATAGAATATGAAAAAAAGGATTAATTATTATCGCTGTGATTCAGATTTCTGATCTCATAGCAAACACGTCGTCCGTCACATGAGTGACATACATTTTGCTATCAGTATTTGCTACCATCATTCTTATCATTATTATTGTTTTATTGATTGAAAGATTCGCAATTCTATGTAAGGAAGTACAGTAAGCTGCAGAGAAGAGGAACTACTCAAATGTTGTTCGGGAGGGGGTGCTGTTTGTGCAGTTAACTGTACAGAGTATATTTACAAAAAATGTGAAAAATTTACCGGAGCATATCTTCTCATAATTAGGCATTGCTTATTTTTCGTATAACAGTTGTTTTGAACGAGTTATTTTAAAATTAGAACTTGATTTTTGTAACTGTAGGCGTTGTCTGAGAAAGGATTACTCGAAAAACAACGTTAATGGAGCCAAATCGAAGCTTCTTAAAGGATTTTGATGTTTATTTTTGTGAAGATTTAATAATATTAATTCTTGTTGTCGGACTAAAACCTTAGATTGCGGATCTTGAATGCTGCCAATTAGCCTGAAATAATAGTAAAAATACAAACGTAACTTAAAAAAAAGATTCTTATCTTATTACAAACATATATTTTAATAAAGTAGCCTGTCGGATATCCTTCGATAAGGGTGTTTCACTTTAATTATGAGGTCGGGCCCCCTTATCACGCCAGCGTTCTTCAAACGGCTTATCATTTGCCGATTGTTAATACGCCATAGTTTTATGTTGGACTTAATTGAATCTATAACTTTTATGCACAAGTTATAAATTGATAATTATGGCGTTATATAAAAAATTAAACGACTGCGCACTTAAAAATCATTTTCGCTGTATGACGTTTCGGCCGGTTTGGCTAGGCGGAGTGGTGATGTTTATGAAAGTACTGCCTTTATTGTCAAATGCAAAATGTTTAGTATAATCAAAAATACGTCACAGTTTTCATGACGTTTGAAAAAAGCATGCATATAAATTCTGTCCATATTTTGTACTTATAGATACAAAGAACCGTCCAAATCCATCTAGACAAAATTCTAACGATTTTTGGCATATCTACAAAATCCTACGATATAAGACTGAGAAGACACACGCTTGTAGCTGGCTGGCACGCTGGGAGTGGCTAAATTTAAAGAAACAATTAAGTCATACAGCAGCCATTCTTGCATCTCCTGGCATCCCAGTTGGCATGTGTTTTCTCATCCTAAAACAAACTACAAATTTCAAACTGCTAACCCACATGTTTCCTCCTTCCAGGTTCGTGAAACCAGACGAAGTGGCCAAGCTGTGGGGCAAGTTGAAACAGAACGACAACATGACCTTCGAGAAGTTCAGCCGCGCCATGCGGTACCACTACCGGCAGAGCGTCCTGCTGTCCGTCCCCACCGCGCGCCTCGTCTACCAGTTCGGTCCCAGAGGCCCCGACTACAGGACAGACAACCCCAACTTCGTCAAAGTCAAATCAGAACTCGACAGCTACGAGCTGACGACGTACTCCTAGTTGACATGATCATAGTTAGGGCAGTACGAGATCAATTACCTACGGGTGCGCTAGATGATATTCCGTTGTGATAGGCTACGAGGTTCGATGGCTGCCGATTCGGACAAACCGCCTTCCACGATACACGACAGCTCCTGAAAGTATGGATCTTTGGAGTTGTTAATCTTTGAGTATTTTACAGATTGGAAATGTTCAGAATGAATAATATATAGTTTTAGAACGGGTCTCTGAGAATTTGAGGAGTTTGCGATCGTGGAAGACAGTGGTTTGTGCGAAGCGTGCAGATAGATAGTTGTTTCAGAATGTGTTGGGTGTGTTAGACGATAACTTGATGTCCGGCAGTTCGGTTCGTACGGCACCCCAGCCGAGCGGTGGAGGTCTGCCTGTCAATTATTATATTACTACAATCAGTACCGCCCTTGGTGAAGTGTCCATAGTTAATTTAAACGTAATTAAGTATTTTTACAGACGGTTTTATTGATGAGCTTCGGTCGGACTCGAAGGTTGTTCAGAACGAATTTTTGATAAAGTATTTTTAACGTTTCGATTGTTGTTACCATTTTATGATAGTTCGTAAGGGGAGATGAAGTACGATCATTCCGACTTTAATTTATACTTCCTAGTAAGTAAGTGTACTTTAGTTGAAGTTGCCATAATTAGTTAGGTAATAAATGTACTTAATTTTATAAATTCGTCTCTTTTTATAGTTGTTTTTTGCGTGCTCCGGACCTAGGTGTAGTTAAAGGTTCACGTTGAAATTCTTTAATCGTTGTTAAGATTCTTCTCAGTGTTAGGTAAGATATTGAAATTATTTTGTATGAAATCGCCGTGTTGTGGCGAGTACGCAACGAGTAATGACAAGGATAAGATCTGCTAGCCAAAGATTAGGTTCGACAAATTATTAATGTTTTCTAAGGTTAACAATAAAGTATATTTTTTTGACATGTTTAACATTATTAGAGTTAGTTTCGTGACTCTCAGGCAATTGCTGTGATGTAAGATAAAACTGAATCATTTCTTGTACATAGGCCCTCGTTTCACTCACGTTATTAACTGTCTCGACACGTCATTCTTCTAACAAAGTAAATTATTGCGCTAGAGTTAAGTTGTTTTCGGTGTAGATATAAAACGTTGTAACTGACAGTACAAAGCTGTGTCTTCATGCTCGTATGTATTTTATTGTGAAATTTCACGTCTAGGTCAAATATACTTATGATGGATATAAATAAAATTTAATAAGGGAATTTTTAAAATTTTCATCATTGAAAAAAAAGGAGTACATCACCGAAAACAGTGATTATCCTTTTGAAGAACTGTAATAATGCTCAATTTTTATTTCACATTGAAAACAAGTGACAAAATACACAACGATACAACGACCAAGCTTGCAATATTAATGTTACCTCTATTTCAAATAACTTCGTAGTTTATATACCAAATTATTATTTTATAAATACATGATTTTGCTATAGTTTTGCTATTGTATTTTGACGTCAGTTACCACATGGCCGTTTTGCTCAAATGGACGTCACATTTGTATCACACCGTTAGTAATAAAATACTTGGATCATAAGTTCGGTTAGTCATTTCATTTACAAAAGGTATTGTATAACTAAGTAGATATATTGAATGTTTATTTTGGATGAAATATTTGAGTTTAATGATGGGTCAGCATCACGATGTATCATAAGATGTCAAAGAAAAATTTTTGATTGTAACTACTACTACTACTACTACTACAGCCTATTTGCGTCCCACTGCTGGGCACAGGCCTCATCTCATTGCGAGAGGGTTGATTGTAACTAGCTAAAGGTATATTTAGTAGGTATTAAATTATCCACTTGATAACCTGAGAAGCTTCTCACATTCTGTAAGGAAAAATAACAGTTTCAATGTTCTAAGTTCTTGAAAAAATTCTCACTGGTGTTCTCAGAAGTTTCCTATTGCATGATACAAAAAAGAAACTACGTTTTAGCAACGAACGTATAGATAAGATGTACTTGGTGCCAAATTAAAACAGAGTGTCAAACTTATTGGTGCGCATAATGTTAAACATTTCCTTCAATAAATACTGTAGTACTTACTTAAAATTAATACGAGTACTCGTCATCACAAAACAAGTAAGTAATAATAATAAATAATAAAATAACCCCAATGGGTTACTTGTTTTGATGGCACTAATATCCGTATTTCCTCATCACGTCATAGGTATTTTAACGAAATTAAGGTAAATGATCAAAATAATAAATCTACTATTGGAAAAAAAATTCCATATTTTCCCGTTATAATTACTGTATTTAGAATAGATTTTTTTTTGTATCTTTACTAAGGCCCGGTTCCTATATCCACGAAACGCCTCGTTTTGCCTACGGACGGTTGATTTTTGACATTTGTTCCATAGATAATCCGTCAAATTTTAACCGTCCGTAGGCAAAACGAGGCATTTCGTGGATATAGGAACCGGGCCTAAGTCTCACCACAGACAACATATACAAACAGACAGACAGAATATACATAAAATGGCAAGTTCTATCTCGTATTATGTCGTTATAAACTCTGCTCGAGTTGCTAGTAACCTAAGGGTATGCTACGAGTATAAGCGGGTTATTCCAGTGACAATATTAACTTTATAATTGTTTGATCTTGGGCATAATTAGACAAGTGGCTTGAGTTTGAGTCACTTGGGTAGGCAGGGATTACTCATTTTACGTTGGGTAAACTCTGTAAGCATTCAATTTTATTAAATTTGTTAAATAAATAAAATGAAGACATTTAGCCAAATCGTATCTACCTTTGATAAAAGATTGAAAAAACCCCTTCTTTGTGCACTAGTGAACTCCCTGCTGAAATTTTCCCTCTGCGCTACAATATGGGATGTTTTTAACAAGGGTGTCATTAAATATCTTCGGGACCGGCAACGCATCGGTGACGCCTCTGGTGTTACAAATGTCTATAGGCGGCGGTAACCACTTTCCATCAGGTGGGCCGACTGCCTGTTTGTCCGTCTAAAATAATAAAAAAAAACTAAGCTCTTATTTGCACGAGGAACCCCTGTTTATCCTTCTTAGTAAGTAACTAAGTAAATAGGTACCTAAGTTTTATTATTTCAATAGACACTCGTGCGTCAATTGCCCGTGTAATGGTTACATTATGTAAACAAAATATTCAAATACTTCATCCAAAATTATAAACGCAGTAAGGGAACTGAAACCACGGTTGTAATAATTGTTTTTAAAATGTTTACTTCTAGCTGTAAGTGTCCAAAACGAGACAAGTTATATGTATTATTTGAATTAAAAAAAGAAATATACGATCTATGAATGTGAATTGAAACTGATCTTTGTATTTACTCCCTTCAATTTAATGTTATATTTATACTTAAGAGAGTTTATTCTGAAATCTTCTGAATAGATAATAAATTTTACGGTGAGTTGAGAAATCCAAATGCTTTTTACAGAACACCGCACAGTAAATAAATAATCTATACTTAATAATAAGTCTTTAGAAGAAGTCGCGTCTAAACCTTGAAAATTAAAAGAAACTATCAAGTCTAGGCGAAGGGCCTATATAAACGATACTGAACACAAAACAACGATTTTTAGAAAAATTGTCTGTACCTATGTTTGTCCGGATTTAACTCGCTAACTACCAGACGGATTGCAATAAAATTTGGTATAGGGGTAGTTTATAACACTGGTCAACATATAGGGTACTTTTTATCCCGGAAAAACGCATAATTCCAGCGGGAACGGTATTTTCGAATTCGACGCGGACGCTAGTGTATAGATCTACAGAATGTATAGATATTTACCTACAGAACAAAGATCAAATTGGAAATACATTTTGTAAGTTACACAGCAGTTTCTTATTCAGAGAGAGCAGACTTATTCTGTTTCGTTGTTTTTATTAATTTCTCAAAATTACAAAAGAAGTCCTTAATCATTTTATGGTTGAATGACGCGTCTCGTTTTATATTTGTTGGTTAGGCATTCATGCATAAGATTACATTAAAATGCATGGAAAATGCGATGGGTTTTCAAAGGATTTTACTTCCATAATACTAAAAATGTCGCTATGATAATTGTTACACTTAATGTTTTATTCAATCATAGAGCGATTATTCATGTTTTCATTCAGTAATATTCAGAAATTAATGAAAACAGCGAAATATTTGACAGCTACTTGCGACGTTGCCAACTTTCGGAATAAACCCTCTTAACCATACTTTCCTGGTTGGAACATAAAAATGACCATAACATTTCTTTCCGATATCCGATTTTAATCAAACAAAGCTTAGGTATATTATATATAGTTATGATGCTCTATCTACCGCACTCAAATTGGTTCAGTAGTTCCGGAGATTAATTCTAACAAACACAGATAATAAGAAAGATGCAGAAAAAATCATCATCATCATTTCAGCCGATAGACGTTCACAGCTGGGCATCGGCCTCCCCCAAGGCGCGCCACTCAGGCCGGTCCAGTGCCACTCGCATCCACCGCGTTCCCGCGACCTTGCTCGCGGACACCACTCCAGAACTTTCTGGCCTCATCGGCCATCCGTCCTGCGAGCAAAATTACTCCTTTATTATAGAAATAGACGATACTTACAGAATATAGAAAGAGAGTTTCTTCATAAGTTCAGATAAATAGTAGGCATTGCAAACATCAAAAATGAAAGAACACACTAACATATCTTGAAATATATTTCAAAAAACAGCTAAATACATTTTTAATACAGTTGCTCAAAAAGTTAACATTTCTAACCTGTTTAGCGTGCGAAAAGTTTGTCTTTTCCGAACAAGCGCTTTTTGTTTTGTGACAGCTAGAGAGCGTGCGTAAAGTTGTTTTTATTCCACCCCACCTTCACCTACCTAATTGTAACATTTCGCTTTGATTAAAATTTATAACGGTCCTTCCTGATTCTTTCTACTTATTACACTCGATTTTGTAATTAATTTATTTTTCACTTGACACTTGGCACTTGACTTGACAATAATGACACTTACCGAATGTATTTCACACGTATTCCATCCATATCAAGGGACATCAACGGGACATTTAGGAACTAAATTAAGTCCGCTACTCACCGCTAGATGACTCACTCATCGCAAGCTCTAGAATGGAAAGAACATGACAGTTTTAGTTCGTAGAAATTGGAAGCCGGCTCATGATAATGTTCTCAAAGATCTACTTAATTTTCTAGCAGTGTAATCTTCATTGGTTGTTCTAGCAAGTAAACAAATACACCAACATTTACTTTTCATCTACTAACGACATCTCACGAGACTTTTTCCAAGTAAAAGTTGTTGCGGCGAGCGCTAGGAAATAAATGCTTCATGTCGACATCACTTAGTTTATTCAACCTGTGTTAGATGGCAGTATTAGCAGGTATGTATGCCTGAACAGTTTAGGTACGAAGGCAGTTTCATGATTGTGCCGTAAAAAAATAAGGTAAACCTAATATAATTACCTTGTCTTTGATTGCACATATATATCTTTGGAACAGCAGCCATCTCTGCAGCGTGCAGCTAAAATAGTTTTCTCAAAAACCCTTCGGTAACGAGTACTTTTGTCCCTGGTCTCCCCTAAGCTGCAGTGTGTGGTCTCGATTTAGGGGCAAGTGTTGTACATGTGGACGCGTGTACCTTTTGGACACCGTCAATATTACAAAAACTATCAGACAAATATTAAGTACTCATTTGAAAAGCATTTTTCTCAAATGGTAGCACTATGTAGTTGTGATTTTAATAAATGAAAGTAATCGCGACTCTTTCGCCTATAAAAAGTTTTTGTACCGAAAAGTAAGATTTTATGAGTATTTTGGGCGTGTTTTTATGGAAATTTTCGATGCATTACGAGTGCATATGTAAATACTTACATATTAAATAGTAAGGATTTGTCTATGTATTCTTGAGTTCTCGCTTGTTATCTGTGGCTTTAAATGTGACCAGTATCGTTTTAAATTTTAAGTGTAGAATTTGTACCTGTGGACCAGTTCAAATTTGTACCTATGGACAGTTCACAGGTGCAATATTGCTGTTTGTACCTGTGGACCAGTTCACAGGTGCAATATTGCTGTTTGTACCTGTGGACCAGTTCACAGGTGCAATATTGCTGTTTGTACCTGTGGACCAGTTCACAGGTGCAATATTGCTGTTTGTACCTGTGGACCAGTTCAAATTTGTACCTATGGACAGTTCACAAAAACAGGTAAGAATCTCGAAAGTGTCCACAGGTAAGTATAACACTTGCCCCTATTATTCAAAGACTACTTAAGGTCTAATGTCGTCAGGCGCGGTGCCGGGGCTGCGGATGCGAAGTCGGCGGCGAAATATGCAACTACAAGTACTCTTTGGTTGATGGACTATGGACCGTTTAATAATTGGAACTAACTCTGTGAAAAAAAGAAAAATGGAACGAAGCATGTTAGGTATACGACTCTCAGATAAAATGAGCAATGAACGCATAAGGAAAAAAACAAAAGTAACTGACGTAATAAAAAGAATTCGAAAATTAAAATGGAAATGGGGCGGCCATGTGTGTAGAATGGATAACAACAAACTGACAAAATTAGTAATAGACGACGCCTCGCGATGGGAAAAGAAAGAGAGGCAGACCACGAAAACGATGGGGAAGATATCTTCCGTCAGAGGGGCGGCCCGACGTGGAGGAGGACAGCGATGGACCGGGGCGACTGGAGGAGACTGGGGGAGGCCTACGCCGTAGAGGCGACTTCCATAAATCATCATCATCATCATCATCATCATCATCATCATCATCATCATCATCATCATTTCAACCGAAAGACGTCCACTGCTGGACATAGGCCTCCCCCAAGGCTCGCCACTCAGACCGGTCCTGTGCTACTTGCTTCCACCGGTTTCCCGCGACCTTCACGAGATCGTCGCTCCATCTTGTTGGAGGCCTACCGACAGCTCGTCTCCCGGTTCGCGGGCGCCACTCGAGAACTTTCCGGCCCCATCGGCCATCAGTCCTGCGAGCAATGTGCCCCGCCCACTGCCACTTAAGGCTCGCAATTCTTCGGGCTATGTCGGTGACCCTAGTTCTACTGCGGATATCCTCATTTCTGATTCTATCACGCAGAGAAACCCCGAGCATAGCCCTCTCCATTGCCCTCTGAGTGACTTTGAGCCTTCTTATGAGGCCCATCGTAAGCGCCCACGTCTCGGAACCATAAGTCATCACTGGCAACACACACACACACTGGTCGAAGACTTTTGACTTGAGACACTGCGGTAATTTGGACGAAAAGACACTTCCATAAATACCACATTAGTATATATAAAGGAAAAACGAATAATCTTCTAATAACTAAATCATAATAAATACTATTAAAATATAAAGTGACATATTATACATACATGCTAATAATTTATGACAAGAATACTTGAATACACATAGGTAATACAAAATTGTGACTAATTAAATAATCAATTAATAATTATAGAGATATTGTATATAATTTGGAAGAATGTAAAGACAAAATTATGGTAGAATAAAGGCTTTTTATTTATTTATTTTTATTTTAACTCTGTGACGAAAATTTGTGACGTAAAGAACTTGTATGTCTCTTTATCTAACCTGATAACGAGAGATACAGACAAAAGAAGACTCGGATGACACTACTCGCCTTAGATGTACTTTATGCAATGAAAATAAATACGCAGCAGTGACAGATCACTTCACTCGTGTCCGGCAGTTTCATATGTGGCCACACAGAACACAGATCGAGATAGAATGCTGAAGTTTACGAGTACCTACCGCGCGTGGAAAAAAGTAGTAATTATTACAACTTTGCTCGCTTCCAACCTCAGTTCGCTTCCGACCGCCTTCCGCGAGCAACGTCGCATCAAAAAAATAAAATGGCTAAGTCTGCCGTAATTAACTGTACAAACTACACCAGCGTTGGTGGAGTTGGTCATCAGGGTGTTACCTATCATCGGTAAGTACTTTCTGTCTTGAAATATCTGTTATTTTGTGAAAACGATTTATTTTGTAGCTCTTTATTAGTTTTACCAAATTAGTAGCGAATGCCTTGTGTCCAATGCTCGTTTTCCATTGCGGCTTTAATCTGTTGCGCCAAACTTGCGCATATTGAAAACCAGCAATGTAAAAGTAGTCAAGCCAAACTCTCGAGGCGTCGACCAACCGCGTTCCAGGCCGATTTCTCATTATTCTGTCAATAGTGATGTGCACCTGCTATTTTCAATGCCGATTTCATAATCGATTAAAATCAGACAGAAAAATGATAATAAAAATGCATATTATAATGTAGCTATAAAACGTGGTAATAAGTGAACAGCTAGTATTATCAGAAATACTTGAATATACCTACTACTATGAATGGAGTTACACGATCAGTATTTCATTTATCTATTGTTATTACAAGCTTTTATTTAGTTTCACATGTCCCGATGTTTGTTTGATTAGTTTGTTTGTCTGTCTGTAATCAAATCTTGCAAGTTGAATTTGATCCACTTCCCCGTTACCGATTCAGCTGAAATTTTGCATGAATGTGTAAATCGGATGCCAATGCTAAATTATTATGACACAGAGCTGAACTGATTATGGAACCAGAAGGTGGCCACAGGAACTCTGTAGTTAAACGACATAACTCCATCGAGTTTGGACTCGTTTGATCCGCCTTTATGAGTACTTTAATAAAAGCTTGTTTTTTTAAGTTTTATTTAATTTATATTGTTTAATTACGAGTGCACAGAATATATATATATAAGCTAAAGCAGTAAGGAAACTACGAACAAAACGATCAAAACGAACGCACATATAGACGCGCGCTTCTACACGGCCCCTAGGCGGATCTCGCATTCTACTTTAATTTGTACTTTAATTTAAAGACTCGTTTTAATAATAAGTGTAAGTGTGAAAACATTTTAAAACTATTTCGCATTATGCTGTGGAAACGAATTATCATTTTTCCGTCGTTTTTTATCGATATGTAAATCGATGCTGTTAAATCGGAGTCGCGAATTTTTTGTTGCCCATCACTAAATTACTCTCGTGACGTCATCGTAGAGACGCAAAATGTTACACGCTTGGTTCCCATACAAATGAACGAACAACCGTACTCTATAGATCTCTGTGTGTGGCCATGTGACATGTGGTTGCGATCGTTTTTCGTCACATAATGCCGAATTTCAAATGACCGAAAGTACGAAATTCCCCCCCCCCCCTAAATAAAATCTTGGGGCCAAGCTTCCCCAAACAAGAATCCTGGATCCGCCACTGCAAACGTAAACAAATCGTTGTAGGTCATTTGTAGGTAAACATGATTGATTACTATACCGAGGTACGTACAGTGTCGTAGAGTACCTTCTACCTACCTATCTGCTACTACACAGTAAAACATGATTGACAGCTGAGAATGACAACGCACTATCTGAATAGGATTGTTACATTCACAGTTCAACCTGATTCCAGTGAAATAAAGTTAAAATTGCAATGAGAAATTAAACCAAATTCGTTGCTTGAGCCGCACTGGCCAAGGTCAATTGATGTCACAAGGTTGTAGTGAATGATTACTCCGAATAGGTAAATTATCATTATGTAAGTAGGTACCTAGATGACGTTTCGATTTTATTTTGATACTCGTATTAGGCAAGTACCTATATCTAAGACCGGCTCGCACCTCTGAAATTATTTATGTGCGAAATTCAATTTGAATTTACCACTGGGCTTTTCGGTGAAGGAAAACATCGTGAGGAAACCTGCACGCATCTGCGAAGTAATTCAAGGATGTGTGTGAAGTCCCCAATCCGCACTGGGCCCGCGTGGGGACTATAGCCCAACCCTCTCGTGATGAGAGGAGGCCTGTGCCCAGCAGTGGGCCGTAAATAGGCTGTTGAAGTAGAAGTAGTATATCTAAGACGTCATTAGTGGAATAAATGATTTGTTAATGAAAAATATCGATCCTTTAGTACCCTACCTTGTTATATCAATGGCAGGCAAACGAGCGCACAGCCCACCTGATGGTAAGTGGTCACTGCGGCCCATGGACACCGAAGATCTCGTACGTATGCGTTGCCTACCCTGAGGCCTAAGATGGAATGCCTCTGTGCCAGAAATGTCGCCTGCTGCCTAGGTACCGAGAGGAAAAGCAATACTAAATAAATATGATTGTTTAGCGGCAGAATATGTCTTAGGTTAATCAATGAAACTTTGTTTATAACCTTATCTGATGAGCAATAGCAAAGCGACGATAGGATCTGCCAAAATCTAAGGGTCCTACCCCTTAAGGGGGAGGGAGATGGGCGGGGCACTCACAAACTATGCGAGTGAACTTCCTATTTTCTATGTACTTTTTGCAGTGAATCGTATGAGACCACACCCATACTTAAAGGATCAATATTTTGCGAGATAGATGTTAACAATCGTGTTTTTGAATATACAAATACAATAGTACATTATTGCAGAGGCCGCCAAGTAGCGCATTGCCGGACGAGTCAGTTAGAACGAGTCCGGCAATCGCAATTGCGGCCGAGGTATATATAATGCTTTTCTCAAACAGCGAGGAAATACGTAAGGTCAGTCGGGGCAAGTGCGCCAGGATGGGATAAGTGCACCTAACATAAATATATCGAAACCTATAAATATTACTCAACTAGTAGTTGGCTGTTTACAAGGCATAGGGGCGAAATAAATTTAGGCGCACTTACCCCACATCAGTATTTACTACTTCCATGAGCGTGGATGATTTGGCCATGGAAGTTGTACTTATTACCTCCATGGATTTGTCAGTTTCGAGGCAAGTGCGCCAGGATGGGGTAAGTGCGCCTAACATAAATATATCGAAACCTACAAATATTACTCAACTAGTAGTTGGCTGTTTACAAGGCATACGGGCGAAATAAATTTAGGCGCACTTACCCCACATCAGTATTTACTACTTCCATGATCGTGGATGATTTGGCCATAGAAGTTGTACTTATTACCTCCATGGATTTGTCAGTTTCTCTACCAGAGGTGTCTCAAATAGCAAGCGAATGAAAAAAACACACACGACAATAATGTTTTTGCTGGCCAAGGCCGGCAATAGACAGCCTCGCGTCTTCTTTTTTTGAAAGTAACACGAACATTTTCGAGCATGTTTGAGAAAATTCGTTTATTCTCCATATTAGCATGTAACATTCCTTAGTTTAACAATTCACATAGGCACTCTGTAGTGTAACAAATAATTATTTGTTACACTACAGAGTGCCTAGTAAACGATTATAATCATAGGCATTTACTATGGAAAAAGGGTATCGGCACAGCTAATGCTGATTTTAAGCCCATCCGACGTCAATATTCATGGCAATTAGGTAGGTATGTTCCAGTTTTACAACAAACTATTAAAACACAACACATAATACTATTATAATTACATTTTCTTATACAAAGCAATTTTATATAGGCAATAATGGGTTAGAACTTAACTGATTATTTAAAATATATATATATATATTCCGCACATTAAATATGTTAAAATATGTTTATTTATAATAACAATTCTCAAGAAATAAGGCTAGAAGCAGTATAAACATGTAAATAGAATTCATATCTCGCAAAACCTGATCTATTAATATGACAACGAAAACGATGATCTACTTAACTATTTTCTACTAGCTTCTGCCCGCGACTTCGCCCGCGTGGAATTCGGTTATCGCGTTCCCGCGGGAACTGTGCGTTTTTCCGGGATAAAAAGTAGTCCTTTCCCGGGACCCCAACTATCTTCATGCCAAATTTCGTCTCAATCGGTCCAGCGGTTGAAGCGTGAAGAGGTAACAGACAGACAGACAGACAGACAGACAGACAGACAGACAGACAGACCGAGTTACTTTCGCATTTGTAATATTAATATGGATTTCGGAATAAATGTACCTATTACCTATGTGGGCCGCAAATAGGCAGTAGTAGTAGAAGTACGAGTATTATGTATAGTATGATACCTGTAAGTAGTTAACTTCCTCATAGGTAATAATAATTATCCAACGACGCAGATATTGTAAATGATAGTGGCAGTAGGTGCATATTAAACATGGGCACATGAGGGAAGTCAGTACCTTTGCGTTAGCCAAAGTGGTTACGTGCTTGTGTGGTGTTGTCTACAATTCGAACACCGCTGCAAGGATAATATTATTTGTACAACAGTGCCCGATTCCAGTAAGTCAGATAATACTTTTTAAAAATTAAGTGTTTTTTTAATTTTATTATAATTATCATATCAATTTAAAAAGGGACACAAGCGCCGAAATATCAATTTAATACGTATGATAAATTAATATATGCTCAGAATAATGAACGATTTCTCAAAATGAGTTTATTACTTTGTTACCTGTATGTGTATAAAGTCTTGCATGAAATGTGTCCCAAAACGTACTTACAACTTACTGTTTCGCGCATTTTTCATGTCAATTGATAGACGTCATTTCTGTTTTTCTACCTGACCGATAGAGATCTTCTACTATCTAAAGTCCCGCGCCTTCACATTTCAAAACGCTTCAATTTTTTTATTATTATTTAAAAAGCACCACCAACACTCTCAATGCATAGTTGATGGCTGTCTCAGCACGCACACATGTGTTGAGAGTGTTGGTGGTGCTTTTTAAATACATTGCAGCGTTTTGAAATGTGAAGGCGCGGGACTTTAGATAGTAGAAGATCTCTACCTATCTTCTAGGTAGTTTTCAAAAAAAGTAGAAGAAAATAAACAAAGGTATGCATAAATAACCTAGGTCTAGGTGTCTACACATTTTTTTTATAAACTAATACAATCTGTCAGTTATGTGTGAGCCAAAACCGGTCCTTGTGGCCGGAGAAGCGCGCGGTACTTATGATAGAATATGTGTTCACGATTATGTAACTCAATAATTATATTATTTTTTACTAGCTTCTGCCCGCGACTTCGCCCGCGTGTAATTCGGTTATTGCGTTCCCGCGGGAGCTATGCGTTTTTCCGGGATAAAAAGTAGCCTATGTCCTTTCCCGGGACTATAACTATCTCCATACCAAATTTCATCCACATCGGTCCAGCGGTTGAAGCGTGAAGAGGTAACAGACAGACAGACAGACAGAGTTACTTTCGCATTTATAATATTACTAGCTTCTGCCCGCGACTTCGCCCGCGTGGAAGTCGGTTATCGCGTTCCCGCGGGAACTATGCGTTTTTCCCGGATAAAAAGTAGCCTATGTCCTTTCCCGGGACTTCAACTATCTCCATGCTAAATTTCATGTAAATCGGTCAAGCGGTTGAAGCGTGAAGAGGTAACAGACAGACAGACAGACAGAGTTACTTTCGCATTTATAATATTAATATGGATAATATGGATATGGATGTTTCTCAATACTTTGTTGTGCATATGTAATTTTAGCGGGTGTCAGCATCGAGGCAAACCATGTTATGGTTTAACGATGTTTCTGTTACTTAGCTGTAAGTGTTAAAAAAGTTACATGGCTGTCAGCGATATCCAAATTAGCATCATAGGTATCAGTGTTGCAGCACTGACAGAGGCTTCTATTGTCTATGGGCTCATAATAGCACTGCTATAATTGATTTATAACCGTGCTATTATATTATACAACTGCTCTGCTTTTTTTTCAAAGATATAAGTAACTTCCATGCAGAAGTCTTTATGGTGAACTTGTAGTACCTACGTAAACTAAGTTTTAAAAGCAAGCTTTTGTTTCAATGCGCTAGAGACTCATATTTAATTATAGTTTAATTAAATCAATATGATCAATATGATATTTAAGGAAATTTACATAGGTCTAAGGAAATTTACATCTCGCGATAAGCTTTTATATCATAATTAATTATGTACCTAATGACGTTATGAGTTGATAGTACAAGTTCGTTTTATTGACGACTGAATTGTTCCAGTTGGTACCTAGTGACTCTGCCTTCCGTTCCGACGGTCGCGGGTTCGAATCCCGCTAGGGGCAAAACATTGCGATGAACACGAATGTTTGTACTCGAGTCATGGATGTTTGTTTAGTATTTATATAGGTATATGTATGTTTTTCTCTATAAAGATTTTAGTATGTAGGGTCCACCCAAAATGATGCCGAATGATCAGTATGCCAAAAAAATATGCGTTCGGAGGGGCACCATCTAGGCGCAGAACTTCAAACTTTCATCACACACAAGCATCCATCTGCTACCAAAACTACTGAAAGTACTTAGGTGCTGAAGTAAGGAGAGCTTTCAGTCCGTGAAGCGAACGAATAAGCGAGCGGCGACTTCGAGGGGAGACGGTGTGTGTCGGCGCGGTCTGATGAAAACCTTTTACTCCTAGGCCATGTTGCTCTACATCTGGGTGGCAGCGCTCGTCGCGGCGCTTGTCCTGTTCTTCCGCCAGATCTACTCGCGGTTCAGCAGGTACGGCGTCCAGCACCGGACGCCACTTCCGATTCTGGGCAACATGGCCGCCTTGGTGACTCGCCGCAAGCACTTCGTGGATGTCGTTGGCGACCTGTATACAGGCTATCCAGAGGAAAGGTATGTTAAGAACCTATTTCGGAAACAGGTGAGTATAGTTATTGCTAATATTTTACATACCCAGGATGCATATATCGGCACCCAACTATGTACAACCAAACCAACCAATCGTATGGGTCCTGGAGGGGTACTAGGTACCTATCCTTTAGTTAGCTCATTATACTTAAAGGAAACATTCCTTTAAAAAAGATTCAAAACAGCATTCTAAATGTTTCCACAGCCTTACAGATTATGATGACGCACTTGGTAATTAATCTAACATTTGAAGTCCTTGAACTTGTATATATATTTTTAGATGACTTTATCACTATTCAAGTGCCTATTGAAGTAATTGTCGTAGAATGACTTAATGAATACAGTTAGCAAGTCATATCGATTACATACATATAGATAAAAGATGTACATCAACGTCGTCCTTTTTCTCTCTTGATACTTTACTCAATGTCATGGTACTAACGGATGGTACTGGACTGCATATGAACGATAATCACGGTAAAAACTACAAGACCAAGTGCATCTGAAACTTACAGCTTTCATAGAATTGAATTTTGGTTGCAGTCTGTACCGGCCCTTATGTAGTTATGAGAACGTAATAGTAGTAAGTTATAAAATTTCTAATTAGTCCTACTACGATTATTGTGTAGAATGTTTAACCAACGTATTTTCTTGCTCAGCCTAATTGGAACCATTTGAAGTGGAACAAAATCTTATCTAAAGCCTTATTGTTTGCTACAGGTTTGTTGGCAACTTCGAGTTCCTGAAGCCTGTCATATTGATCAGGGACATTGATCTAATCAAGAAGATCACCGTCAAGGACTTCGAGCACTTCCTGGACCACCGCATCTTTGTCAGCGAGGAGGTGGACCCTATTTTCGCAAGGAACTTATTCTCTCTTAAAGGTACTTACTGATTTATCATTGATCTTTTAGTCCTGATATATGAAAACATCTAAAATGAATTATTTTGTTTAACCGCATAGGTCATAGATAAAAAAAAAACCGGCCAAGTGCGTGTCGGGCCACGCGCAAAGTATAGGGTTCCGAAGTTGACGATGCCCACAGTACCTTTCTAAGACTTATTAGCATCTAGCTAGCCTATGGTATGAATGACGTGCCGGCCCGACGCCCCTGCCGCTCGAGAAAAATCATCATCATAAGTTGGTCGACTATTACTCGAAAGTTTGTACAGCCTACTTAGCTGTGATAGTTTTCCTTCCAACTACGTTATATATGCCACAACCGTGATTTTTTTCAGCCTTCCAAATACCACCATTTAGCTGGCAGGGGGGGGACACGTGACCCTAACAAAAAATAGCACTTTAAAGCTTAATATTTCACAAACGCATCACTTAATCAAAACATGGTTTTAACAAACCCACCATATTTTTTGAAGACCTATTCAACGATATGCCGCACCATGGGGTACGCAAGAAAAAAATATTACATCCCCACTTTACGAGTAGGGGAGGTACCCTATAAAAAAATATATTTCAACATTTTATTGTACCACTTTGTCAGCGTAACTAATATGCATATTCATGCCAAATTACAGCTTTCTAGAACTAAGCATCTCCGAGCAATAGTGCGGACAGACGGACGGACGGACGGACGGACGGACGGACATGGCGAAACTATAAGGGTTCCTTGTGGACTTCGGAACCCTAAAAACCATCAGTTTCATAGTAGTTTGTAGAAGTAGGAAAATGACACCGTTGCGAACTTCCGATGGGTGGTGGGTGCTGATTGAAGACAAAGTATTGAAAAAAGTTAAACAACGATGGTTTTTGTAATGAAATACCCCGTAGTACACACTCAACTTTTGTTATTGAAAACCATAACCATGCGGCTACCCAAAATAACATTTCAGACGTTTTCATATGGAATAATTTGACCCTCCTATTTAAGAAATGGATATATTTATCGTTATACAATCATCAACGCAGCAAATTTCCCCTTAAAATTCCACATCTGTTATTGATTTACAAAATGGACTATACTTATCGATGGTATGGTATATCGTCTCTGAAGATTATTAGCTTTTCGAACGCCGAAGACACCTAAAGATGCCCAATACTGCCTTGCCTGCCGCGCCAAGGGCACCTAACTCTTAGCTAAGGTGTTAGAGTTTAAATACAGTATGCGTAAGATCCATATTCACTTTAGATGTCAGCCACCCTTGGCGTGTGAGTGACGGCTTTTGTATTGACAATGGCGTTAAAAAGGTTAAATGTACATATCTACTTATATCTTATGTTATACTGTACTCTGGTTAATCACCATCTTGATGATGGTTATTAATAAGCTAAGGACATTTCAACAGTTACCAACATTAATGATGAAAAGAATCTAGAAGGGGCTCTTTACAGAGCATTAGGTGAACACAGATTGAAGAGAAATAAACAGATTTAGAGCTTTCTTTGTTCAGGACAAGAATGGAAAGACATGCGGTCCACGCTGAGCCCAGCGTTCACGAGCTCCAAGATGAAGCATATGCTGCCGTTCATTGTGGAAGTGGGAAATCAGATGACGATCGCTTTGAAGAAGAAACTTGACGAATCCACAAGTAAGGTTTTACTTGGCTGCCTAATATTGGCAAAACGCTTTCCTTGAAGGGTTTTACTATGAACGCATATAAATTTTGATAATGATGGTGATGATCTGAATGAAGAAATAGCAAATGACGATGACAAGTATGATAGCCAGAATGACTTATATATCCAGACTGAAAACTGTTATAAATAAATGCATTATTTTACAGCAAAATCAATCGATATCGACGTGAAAGACCTTTCGACTCGTTACGCCAATGATGTAATCGCATCGTGCGCGTTTGGTCTGAAGGTGGACTCGCACTTGGAGCCTGACAACCATTTCTACGAGATGGGCTACAAGACTTCTAACTTCCGCTTCTGGCAGCTATTGAAGTTCTTTGGATTCGTGTCTTTCCCGTTTATCATGAAGGTTTATTTTAAAATCCGTAACACCTTTACACTTACCATGACATTCACAATTCAGTTCAATTCAACCACAACATTGGTTTACGTCCCTCGCTGGGCACAGTAGTCTTTCTGTCATCACGATGAGTTTTGGGTTTTAATCCACAAACGAGTGGAGACTTTACACACATCTATACTACTTACTTAACACATCTATACTTCTACGTATGCGTGCAGATGTGTTCTTCACCGAAAAGTGCAGTAGTTTTCAGCTAAATTTCGCTCACACGTAAACTCAGAGGTACGAGCTGACATTGGAGCCTCGATAACATGCACATTTACAAAAGGTGGTAGGACAAGCAAATGTTACCACGACTTGTATCTCCACTTAGGTTTACAAAACCTCAATTTATAATTTCTCATCTTATCCAGAAACTCAAGTTGAGCCTGTTCACGGAAGAGACGAAGCAGTTCTTTAGAGAACTAGTGCTGAGCACGATGAGAGACCGTGAGGCGCGGCGCGTGCTGCGCCCGGACATGATCCATCTGCTCATGGAGGCGAAGAAAGGTAATACCTGCGGTATTGCGTTTGGGCATCCGTTTGCTATGCGAAAGACGACCAGTAGTTAAACCTTAAGTACGCCACCCGTATTGAACTCTTATTGAAAAACTACTGGTCCTCTTCCGCATTGCAAAAGGATGGCCAAACGCGATACCGCTGTAGTTCATGGTTTGATATTGGTGTGTAAGAGGCACGTTGAAAATCTTCTTTGCTGCTTTTCTTTTTCGTTTATGGTGTTAAATAAGTGAAATCTTGGACGAGGAATCTTTGAGACTGGACTAGACTAGGTGCATTTCACTTTGGAAGAAAATTAAGCTTTTAGGAAGAAAGTTACATGAGTTACAATTAGAATAACAAAAAATAGCTCCAAAAGGCGAGAACTTTAAGAATTATTTATCCATTTACGTATGCCTTTATACTACTCATTAGTACTCATGCTATGTAGATTACAGTTTAGATTCATGTTCTGCAACCAACTCAGATAACATTGTTTGTTTAATAAATGTTTTCTTGTATCATCCTGTTGTTGTACCTACCTATCAAATAATAATTGATGACAATGATGAATGAGGGTTTTCATTGAGTTTTTTATTTCCAGGTCAACTGACTTATGACGAGAGTTCTGGAAAGGACGCCAATGCTGGCTTCGCGACCGTTGAAGAATCTAGCGTTGGCAAGAAAACTATCAACAGAGGTAACTGTCAAATGTCCAATAAGAATGAGCAATGATTACCTACCTATGTGTAACGAATTTGTCGCCTGTACCAAACAACACAATTGTCAAGAACTACTCTCATATTATCTAATGTTATAATAATATATGTATGTATAAGTCACATACATATATTATTAAAATATTAGTGCATCTTCGTTTGCTCCTTTATTATTCTGGGCAATTATATTTGTCGTGACTAGACAAATAAAATTGCGCATGTTGATATGCATAAAGTTTCAATCAATCAATCATGTTTCCTTTCCCCCACTACTCAAAGGTTAGCTGGGAGAAATTCCTCTTAAGCTCGTCTTTGTCTTTGTGTACATTTGTCCGTTCTCTGTTTTGTGTTTTTGTATTAAGTATTGTATTTTTGTACAATAAAGTGTTACTTACTTAAGTACCTACTTACATATTAAAAAGAGGCTTTTGGTTTATACTCCAGCCCAGGGGCTATATTCGAAGTCTTAAATAGGGACAGGGAGATTCCCTATAGAATCGATCGTACTTTAAGCAGCGATAGCCCCTGTACCTTATTAAAATTGCTTTTTTAATCATCATCATTATCATCCTTTGTCCTGGGCGACTTGCTTCCACCGCACTTACGCTTTTTTAATACTCAACTTAAATTGACATCTTCAGCCTGGTCAGACAATGACTTGATCGCCCAAGCGGTTATCTTCTTCATCGCGGGCTTTGAAACCGTCTCCACGGCCATGACCTTCCTGGTTTACGAGCTGGCTGTCAACCCTGAGGTGCAGGAGAAGCTATCCAGAGAGATAAAGGAGCACGAAGCTAAGACCGGCGGGAAGTTTGACTATAACTCCATTCAGAACATGCCTTACATGGATATGGTAGTCTCGGGTAAGAAAACTATGTCTAGATATGACAGACTTTTAAGTCCGCTTGCACCAAGCCGCTATCCCCTAGTTATCTCTTAATCCAGTTTTAGTTGTATCAACTTAACTCGAGTTACCCAAGGTTAGCGGCGTTGGAGTAGGTCAGAGTTACTACTCAGATGGCAAATGACATTGATGCAAACGTAGGGTAGACATTTTTATTGGCCAATTTTAAGAGAGACTTAATTGGCTATGGGTGAAAAATGACAATGTGCTCGATTTTTTTTTAAGGATAGGAATAACCTTCCGTATCAAGAGAAAAAATCTCAGAATTTTCCGTGCCGTAGATGCTGCGTAAAAAATAAAGTTGGTTTTGCGTTATTACGATTGAAATAAAGGTGTTTCATTGGTCCAAGTATGCAGCACTACTTCTTGAAAAAAAGTGTTGACACTATTGACATTATTGATTTTTTCAAGAAGTAGTGCTGCATACCAAGGAAACACCTTTATTTCAATCGTCATAACACAAAATCAAATTCCTTTTTTACGCGAATTCTACGGCTCGGAAAATTCTGAGATTTTTTTCTCTTGATACGGAAGGTTATTCCTATCCATAAAAAAATAATCGAGCAAATTGTCATTTTTCACCCATAGCCAATTATCTACAGCCAGCAGGCAGGTTGATGATGGTGAACGACAGCGGATTACCACAACGCTAGCAGAACTAATGCCTGACAGAGAAAGTTCTCGAATGACAGTTAACTAAGTATATTGGACAAGACACTTGTTTTTTCACTGTGCCAATCTTGATACGGCAAAAAACGAAACTGTAAAATTATCATTTGTTTTTAGAATTGTTGCGTCTATGGTCGCCAGCGATAGCGTCTGATAGATTTTGCGTAAAGGACTACAACTTGGGAAGGGCTAACGACAAAGCTACTGAAGACTATATTGTGAGTTTTTCTAAATTATTAAATACCTTACTTCTGTGTCTATAAATAACGACAAAGATTCGCCCAAGTTTTAGTCGGATCCTGAACGTGCAATGCAAATCTGCCCTGTGCCAGACCGCTTTTCAGCTGATAATATTATGAAGATGAAGATTTGCATCCTGTCGTTAGAATAAGTAAATAAGTAAAACATCAAAATCATCAAATTACCATGCCCAAGGTCTTACGTCCTAGGACGTCCTAACAAATATAGTTGGGTTCAGCTCATTTTGACTACTTTTGATGACTTAGAGAAGCATTCGAATCAAATGGATTTCAACCCCATATTCATTGATAAACAAATTTTATCTTCCTCCACAGATTAAGAAGGGCGAAGGACTAAACATCCCGACCATGGCTATCCACCGGGACCCTCAATTCTTCCCGAATCCAATGAAGTTCGATCCCGAAAGATTCTCCGATGAGAATAAACACAACATCAAACCCTTCACCTACATGCCTTTTGGACTTGGCCCGCGGAATTGTATTGGTAAGGATAAGGATCGAAACTATAACAAAACATCTGAAAAGATAATCGTGATAACAATGGATTTTTAATGTACACAGTTATAAGTAAAGAAAGCCATGGTTCAGTCTTGAGTCTTGCAGAGGGTCAGTGCTTTAAATCATAATATTATGTAGGAATTCACAGGAATAAACGTAATTACCTGTCAGTCAATACGGTAAGCCGTACGTAGCCTAGATGTATGATATGAAGCATGTGCATACTACAGTCTCTTTCCAGGGTCACGGTTTGCACTGTGCGAGGTGAAGGTGATGGTGTACCAGCTGATCCGAGACATGGAGGTGATGCCGTGCGAAAGAACGAGGATCCCAATCCAGCTGTCCACCGAGAGCCGCAACTTACGAATGAAGGGCGGGCACTGGCTGCGGCTGAGAGCTAGGAATTAATTCTAAAGTAATACAGCTTAGTCATTTAAGCCCGCTTGCAAAAAAACTTGAACCATAGGTTAGCCTCTTAACTAACGTTTAATTGTATCAACTTAACCCGAGGTTGGAACTAACTCGAGGTTAGGGTTTGGTGCCAGTGGACCTAAGACTACCAATCAGTTGTCTTTTGTAGAGCTGTGATATATATTTTCATCAACTTTTATATTGAAAACTTTTATTTTGAAGTAATACTTTGATAATAGGTACTAAAGGGAAGTTATTAGAGACCTTGCTTTGCACTTTATTCGAGAGGTAACTTTTATGTTTGTCCAAACTCTTACACCTTATACTTGTGATTTAGACTTAAGAATGTAACATTAATACCAGAGGCCGTTTTTAGATTTTGTTTAATTTCTATGTATTTTTAAGTAATTTGAAGTATTTTAGTTATTTTTAAGTAGTTTTAATTCTTGTTTACAATTACAATGCTAATTCAGAATAATAAATAACCAAATTAAAGTACCAATAATTTGCCAAGTCAATAGTTAGCTATTTGAATAGTTTTTCTGCTAGTGATATGAAATATTGCAGGTGGGATCACTTGATACAGGACAAAACATCAAGAAACAAAAACATAAACCATAGTAATTAAAACCCACATTTACAGGTTTGGCTCAGTGGGTATAGTGACCCTGCCCAATGTTCCGGCGGTCGCGGGTTCGAATCCCGCTAGGGGCAAACTTTATGTGATGAACACGAATGTTTGTGTACCCCGGGTACACAAACATTCGCGTTCATGGATGTATAGTTTTTATGAAATGAAAAAATGAAAATATATTTATTAGCGATATATATGCAGTATTACAGACAGATTACCTTTTTTACATATACATAAATGCTTACTATTAATAACATACATACTTATCTCTTATTGGTTACTGTTCAGTGGGAAATGTCCTTTAGTCCCCACACTAGGCAAGCCTGTATCGTGGGGACCAGTTCAACACGATTAACAAAGAAGTATTCCTCGGTTTGGCAAAGTGACGTTACTTGGATATTAATACATAATTACATTTTATATTTCACTTCGACAGTGAAACATTACCTTATAATAAAATATAAACACTATATTTATGTGTGTATCTTAATCAAATGAAATATTGTTTTATTTATTTATAATGATATTTATGACATATTAGAAAACATGTAAGTGACAGAAATTATCGGACAATTAATAGTAAATCTTCAGTTTCATTGTAGTTTAACAAAAAAAAGCCATTTCTCAATTTGTTGTTTTGCTTTTATTAAATTACTATTTTTGATATCGCAGCACTTAGCAGCTACGTTGTAGATGTATGATGAGGCAAATTGACCAAACCGTTTTGCGAAAGCGGTACGAATTCCCGGTAATGGTGTACTATACGTCCTTATCTTCAGAATGCGATTATGTTCAGCGGAAGAAAGTAGATTTTTATGCATGTATAGAGATATTTTTTGTATATAGAGTTGCCGAACTGTAAGTACCTTAGCTTCGCTGTACAGAGATGCAGTGGGATATCTGAAAGGTTTATGGAACATTGTTTTGAGTACAGCACGTTGGGCCCTTTCCACCTCGATCATGACTGTTTTGGCAGCACTACCCCAGCAAGAAATACAATAAGTCAATAGGGATTGACAAAGTGCATAATAGACTATCTTAAGTATATCCCGCTTTGCTGAATTTCGTAGAAGCCTCATAACATTAATCACTCTACGAACTCGACTGGCGAGTGCTGAGATATGACATTTAAAGTTAAGATTCTGGTCGATTTGAACACCTAAGTATTTGATGGTTTCAGCTTTATATATACATTCGCACTCACACAAATCGCTTCCATCACAGGTGTGTACCTTAATACCCGAACAGGCCGGGGGCGAGGACGCAAGCGTTTTATGAAAACATATAAACTTTGACTTGGAGGTATTCAGAGTCAACAAATTACGCTGCAGCCACGTGGCAATATGATTCATTCCCAGTTCTGCATTACGGAGGGTATTTTCCCAACTTAATCCTCGAAAAACAATCGCAGTATCGTCAGCGTAACACACAATCTCAGCATTATTAAGAGGAACATCATGTAAGTCGTTCATATACATAATGAAAAGTGTCGGACCGAGTACACTTCCCTGTGGAACGCCGTAGTTTGTACACATGGGGCTGCTTTCATATTGTCTTATTTTCACACATTGCTTCCGTTCCGAGAGATAACTGTGAAACCAATTTAGAGCTACTCCCCTTATTCCAAAACTATCTAGCTTGCTCAAAAGAATTGGAATGGAAACAGTATCGAAGGCCTTGGCCAAATCGAGAAATACCCCTACACAACCAAGACCCCGATCCAAATTTGAAGCAACAATTGAAGTCAATATACTGACTGCATCCTCTGTAGATTTACCCCTTCTGAAACCCAGCTGACGTTCTGAAAGTAGGCCGTAAGATTCTATGTAGTTTATAAGACGCCGGTTAACCAGTTTCTCGAGCAGCTTGGAGAATACACATAGCAATGAAATAGGCCTATAGTTACCTGGTTCGTCTTTCGGCCCTCCCTTGTAAATAGGACAAATGGATGCTAGTTTCCAGATATCGGGGAATTTTCCCTGTGACAAACTTAGGTTGCAGATTGCCGTAAAAGGCTCCAAAATGTAATCTTTTATTTGTTTTATTAGTTCATTACTTAAATTATCAAATCCTGGAGCCTTTCCGTTTGCTAGCTGAGCCACCAGAGTATCTATCTCATACTTATCTGTGGGATGCATGTAAAATGAATTGGACGGTTTGTTGTTAGATTTTAATCTATTTGCAATATCGTATTCATTTATCTTTTTATCTGATATTATTTGGTTAGCTAGATTTTTTCCTATAGTAGTAAAATAACTATTGCACTTGTCAAGGGAGCATTGCTCATCGGTACAACCCGGAATAGAGAGCAACTCTTTGGGATCTGCATTTGTTTTACTAATGCTACAAATATTTTTAACGGTTTTCCACAGCTTTTTAGGGTTACGTTGGCTATTTTCTAACTCTTTGTTTTCATATTCATTCTTTAATTTCCGCAGGAGATCATTGTAAAAATTTCTATAACGTTTATAAGTAATCTCTAGCTCAATATTATCTTTATCTTTATTTGCTGCCAAATGCAGGCGATCTCGGTGTCTCGAACAGCGCATTAGGCCTGGGGTAATCCATGGCTTTAGGTTATAATTTGACCGGCTCACTTGAACTTCCTGTGTGTGTTTATTTACAACAGTCGTAAGTTTATTCATAAACAATTTAACAACTTCATTTACATCTTCTCCATCTGTAACTTCGTCCCAACTTATATGTGCTAATTCAGTTTTTATGGCTTCAACATCGCTCTTCATTCTTACACGTTTTAATCGCTGTGCGGGTTCCCCATCAAGCACCATTCCAGCCATGACCATATCGTGGTCCGTGATATCCGTGCTACAAACTATGCCAACAGCATCCATATTTTCTTTAATAAATATATGATCTAAACATGCATCTTGCCTAGTAGGTAGAGTAATTGCTGGTATAAGACCATGTGCTGCCGTAAGGCATAGGTAGTCCGAGGAATTATTACAATCAATTGTATTGATGTTTATATCTCCCGCGAATACAACACGTTGCCTGGCTCCCACCTGACATAGCGTCTGCTCAAGGGAAGTTATAAAATTATCAGTATTTTTAGAGGACGGTGAGCGATATATACCAAATATCGTGATTATATTCGGAATGTCAACTTTTAGACAACTTGCCTCATCGAACACCGGTTCTGATATAATAGCACTCCACTTGTCTTTTACATACACCACCACTCCACCATTTTGATTGATGTTGTTTTTGGTGGAATGAGCTACATAACCAGGAATTTTATTAATTATAGTCGTATCACTGAGCCAACACTCTGAAAGTACAATAATATCAAATGACACATTTATTCTTCTAAGATTAACTATAAAATTATCAAAGTTTTTATTCAAGCTCCTTATATTAAATGCAAGAAGTTTAAAGTTATGCTTTAAGTCAAAAACCTTTCCACAGAGTTCCGGCTCAGTTTCCCTCCGGCATGCAACATTAAGACTTTCTATATCATGAATAAGGGTTTCAAGAAAAGACATACAGGGCTTATATTACAGATATTATATATACTATTTCCTAAACCTATAGCGTTGTGTTTATCTTACAATGTCCTCAATTAGCGCACTTTAATAGTTACTCAGACTCTGCGACTGCTGGAGGCCGAAGTTGGAGGAGGAATTTTTGTATGTCTCTTTCAGAACGAATGAGAACCGCTGGCGCACCTTCACGCTGCCTCATGTATATGGACCCCTGGTTGCACCAACAGAACGCAATGCCCTGTTGGCGTGCTGCCGTCCTGGCCTCTCGGAAAAGCAGTCGATTTTCCTTCGTAAGCCGCTCGTTATAATAAACTTTCATGGAGGCGCCTGCAACACCTAGATCAGCGCTATTTATGTTACGGCGAGATTTGGAGGCTTTAACTAGTTGATCTCGCTTGGCTCGCCGTAAGAGACGCACAACCACTGGCCGTGGAAACTTGTGCTCTGATGAAACTGGACGGCGCGGACCCGCGCGCTGCACCCAATCCACGTCCCTTTCCTCCAAATCCACGCCAACTTATATATGTATAAATTTCTCTACCTATACCCATAAGTTTTTTTTTCCTGTGATTCAGTGAAGGTTTAGAAAGGAAAAAAATCGGGAACAATCTAGAGGATCAGCTAAAAAAAAGATAAAAAAACGAATTTTTCACAAATCTTCTGGAGTTGGAGGCGAGGCCAAAGGAGATACTTCACAAGGTAAATCAGATAAAACGAGGATTGTACAGCAATTATACTGAGATATTTTTTTAAGGAAATGAATGAAGTGATGTCGGCAAAGTATTGCGGCGTTATATCATTGTTTGATAGTAGGTTATTATAATTCTAACTTATTAACTAAGTAGAAGTCTGGGTCCAAATCGGATTGGCATCACCGCTTTGGCGCCAAAGGCGCCACCATTATACCTACTACCCTGGCAACTCCGCGCCATATCTACAATGTAGGATTCTTAGTAAGTAACTCTTGGCTCCACTGCTGCGTCGCCTAAGGCACCATACTATCTTGTGCGCCTTCGGGGCATACTAGGTCCATCACATTTAAAATCCGCGCCATACTTACCATGTACATTGGCGCACACTGAGTTGGTACATCTCTGCATCAATGCCGTACACTCCTCAGACCTGTCCCCCTGGTGCGGTACACGTCAAGATGATCTTGTAAATGAATGTTTTATTAAACTACAGTTCAGCAGATTCGTTGGCCAAGACATTTAGATACTTAGATTAGTCCACTGACTTTTGATGAAAAAATAATGATTTTGTATTTAAAAAAAAAACGATATATAAGGCAAAATATAAACATCAACATACAGGTCAAAAGCGACTTGTATCGCACCACGGATAAAAACTGTTATCAGTCATTAGTAGGTAGCGCACTGTGGGCCAGTGGCACAAATCAAGGGCCTCAGTCAAGGTGTTAAGGCTAATAATAATCCAACGAAGTAGGTATTGATATGATAAGTGGCGACAGTACATAATATACATGAGCAAATAAGAGAAGTCAGTAGCTTGGCGGAAGCCAAAGTGAATACGTGTTTGTCAGGTGTTGTCTACAAACGTGGGTGCAAGAATAATATTATTTGTACAACAGTGCTCGTCGATTCCAGTAAGTCGCAGGGACTGTTTACAAAATGGAAAAGCTTTTTTATATCATATCAATTAAAAAATCTAAAAGCTTCAAGCGCCGAAAATGTGAATATATGTAGTATTGATAAATTCAAAATAATGAAAGGTTTCTTAAAAAAAATTAAATAAAAAAATAGAACCGACTTCAAACTCCGATAGCCTGTGTAGTTGGTGTCAAGTTCACTATAAGATAGTCATAGCTTTGGGGCGGTTCACTTGACTCTGACTTCACAGGCTGTCGGAGTTTGAAGTAGGTTCTATTTTTTTATTTAAAATTTTTTTTCGGCTATAGTTTCCAAACATGTGTACGATAGGACGTAAGTATCACTGTAGTCTTTGAAATTGATGCCAAAATCATACACATGCTAACAAATTTCGAGGAGTTCCCTCGTTTTGTCATGGATCCCATCATCAGAACTAAACCAAATTATTAAAAGGGTTCAAGTTGGAGGTACACCTTTCAAGTAAAAAAAGAATCATCGAAATCGGTTCACAATTGACGGAGATATGCGTGGTCATACATAACAAAAAAATATATATATATATACGCGTCGAATTGAGAACCTCCTCCTTTTTTTTTTCGTCGGTTGAAAAGGGATAAATACTTTCAGTAAGGGTATAAATTTGTATATTCTTTACGTTTCATGTATCGTGTAATAAGACTACTTTAAATAAGAATACACCGTTCAGTTACAGAGAAAAAAATAAAAACCGAAAGATGAGAATTTTGTTTAGAAAAAAATGGCTTGATTTTTAATCGTTTTTTTTTCAACGATATTTTTCATGTAGGTAATATTCTCACATTTCATTTGATAAAGTGTAAAGTATTATTATAATCCTTAAGTATTGGGCACGGACTGAGATATTTATGCATAAGGAAAATACAATTAGAGTACCTAGACGTAATATGACATTCCTCGTCTCTACGCAATTGACATTTCATTGAGACTGTTAAGATCCTCAACAGACACTATGACCTATAAGGCGTCGACAAGATGTTCCAAATAGCCAAGAAAACCTGCTTGCGAGGTCATCATCTTGAACTTTAAATTCTTAAACTGGTCTCCTAAGTCTCGCACAATAACTCGCTTCTTCTTAAATTTCTTGAGCAACCGAGTTGTAAGAGCGTGGAATAACCTACCAGAAGAAGTCGTATCAGCACAGAACAAGAACAAACTTGACAAACACAATCCGCGTTGGGCGCGCGTGGGGACTATATAGCCCAAACCCTCTCGTTATGAGAGGAGGCCTGTGCCCAGCAGTGGGCCGTAAATAGGCTGTTGTAGTTGGTTGGTAACGTACTTAGCGGCTACTTACTTAGTCTAGTTTTTTTTGTGAAATAGGTACGTAGGTTGGCGTATTAAATGGATTGAGTTTGACTTTGCCTTAAGTAACATGCGCAGGAGTGATTGACGACGCAAATCCAGTTCTATAGGTACACAATGGACTTGATAAGCCAGTTTGATATCTTCTCTGGAGTATTATGCAGTCATGAAAAGTCAGGGCTGACATTTGCGCACTATTTGCACTATACGGCTAAAATGCGAAGAGTTGGCAAGTGGCACAAGTTAGTGACTGTGTTACCTAATTATTTAATTCAAAGTCCATATGTGTTAGTTACAGAAGTTAGTGAGAATAACATCTATGTATCTTATAATTGTGACTGAAGATGAAAAAAAATATTAGTTGTTTTTCTTCTCAAAATTATGATCATTATTTTGTAGCTATACACCTACCTACCTCAACCAAACAGTACCAATTGTCTCTGAGAAAAGTGTCTGTGACATACGGATGGACGTACGGACAGACAGACGAACATGACGAATCTATCTAGGCCTAGCTAAAAACTCGAAAACTGCTGGACCGGTTTGACTGATTCTTTTATCGTTTTATTGTCTTTGATTCAGAGAAGGTTTAGAAAGAAGATAGAAACAAAAAAAATCTAAAGAAAAAAAGAAAAATAACTATTGGAATCACCTTCGTGATAATACGAAGTTCACCGGGTCAACTAGTTATAGGTAGATATAAAGAACAACACAACACACATATACAATAATATAATATTCCTTCTTGGTTCCATGAGTTCGGCATTCCTATGGAACATGAAGTCGCAACTTCGCAAGCAGGCAATGAGGGAAATTATCTGTAGAATACTGTTGGGACTGTCCCGCATTCGGTGTGACATTGACGTTCCCCCCGTTTCTCATTACTGCACCACCATCCATCCGAGCCTCCATAAACATGCCAGAGGTGCTGCACAATCAAGGCATCATCACTATTCTAAAACCATTGTTGTATATTGGACTCCCAGGAAATTTAGCGTTTTTTAAGAGCAGTTTGCCCACAGGTTTCACGTATTGGAAGGTCTGACAAAACGTCCTTTTGACGCCAACACCCCTAAAATTTCCATGCGCTGCCATTCCTAGCACGCTAACGACACCTAAAGGGTGTCTAAGCTAAGGAGTAATTTGTTTCCTTGTTTTAAATAATGGCATTGGTCAGCAAACGAGCACACAGACCTCCTGATGGTAAGTGGTCACTGTAGTCCATGGACATACGGAATCATTAATATATCGTATGCATTACCAACCCCAGCAATGAGATTGAATGCCACTGTGCTAGCAATTTCAACGGCTCTCCAACCCCCTTACAGGAGCAACCAGTGCAATTTGATCAGGTGCTCGGTGGTAGCCATCTGGACGAATCCTGCATCAAGATTCAGGATCTACTGATGGTACAGCTGTTCCCGTGACCTTCGGCTGATCATCATCCACGTACATACAATGAAAACCTTTTATTCCTAGGCCATGTTGCTCTACATCTGGGTGGCAGCGCTCATCGCGGCGCTTGTCCTGTTCTTCCGCCAGACCTACTCGCGGTTCAGCAGGTATGGCGTCCAGCACCGGACGCCACTTCCGCTTCTGGGCAACATGGCCGCCATGATGACTCGCCTCAAGCACTTCGTGGACGTCATCGGCGACCTGTATACAGACTATCCAGAGGAAAGGTATGTTGCGAACCTATTTCCAAAACAGATGAGTATCTATAGTTATTGTTAACCTTTTCCACGCCAACGACGCATAATATGTACTTATATCGACACCCAATAACGCCAAGGACCTCTATAAGTATTGTACGATATTGGGCCTGAGACCACAAACTCACTCTGAACGCGATTCAAATTTCGAACGCGTTCAGAGTGAGTTTGTGGTCTCAGGCCCAATATTGTACATGAACCCCCACCGGAATCTATCCTAGTTTCCAGGATCCCAAGCTCACAAATCAGGGTTGGTTAATTGTTGACTTATTGAGTTATATGTTAGAGTATGTGTACTGTACATTAATTGGTGAGTGATTGGTAGAGTTGAAATCGCGTCCAGAATGAGTTTGTGGTCTCAGGCCCAATATCGTACAAGTATAATGCGTCAAGGCGTACAACTACCGCCGTATATTCGCTTTAGACTTCAGCCACCCTCGGCGTGTGAATGACGGTTTTTGTATTTGAAATGGCGTTGAAAAGGTTAACCTGACGAGTGTGTGCTTGTGTGTGTGTGTATCAGTCTGTGTGTTTGCCTGTGGTTTCATAAAATTTAGACTTATTTCTAATTGTTGGGAATGACTTTATTTAAAGAAGTGACAAACATCAAAGGGAACTTAGCATGGTAAAAGAAATATTTAAATTTTTGATTAGCCAGTAATACAACATACTCCCCCTTAATCAAAAATAAGATTAACACATTATACGCATAACCCTATTCCCTTTACACAACTTTGATGCTTAACTCGAGCTAATGGTTTAGTAAGTACATCAGCCCACATCTCCTCAGTAGGAGTATAAACGACATTAATTACATTATCCGATAATAAATCTCTTATAAAATGAAATCTAATGTCTATATGTTTGGTTCTATTGTGATGGACTGGATTCAGAGCCAACTTTTGAGCAGATTGGGAATCATTATGTATAACAATAATGGTTGACTCACCAGTCAATTCGCACAACAACCGCTTCAAAAACACAGCATCTTTGGCAGCGCTCCCCAAACTCATGTACTCAGCTTCGCTTGACGAGAGAGCAACACAGGTCTGCTTCTTACTCTCCCACGAAATCGCTCCTCCGGATAAGGAGAAGTAGAATCCTGTATATGAACGACGATCCACAGGACAACTTCCATGGTCTGAGTCACAGAAACCAACGAGAGGACCACCTCCTTTCCTGTAAATGATACCTAAATCAATCGTACCCTTTAAATATTGCAACACACGCTTTGCTGCAGCCCAATGGCTCTTATCAAATTTCGTATTAAATTGGCTCAAATAGGATGTCGCAAAAGCTATATCCGGTCTCGTATTAACTGATAAGAACATTAAGGCACCAATTAAGTTTTGGTACGGATACGGAGAGCACTCGTCTACATTACCGTTTTCACTTGGTAGAAGTCTTTTAGTTTCCAGCGGTGTAGACATCGCCTTACAATCCTGCATGTTGAACTTCAACAGTAGTTCCAAAATAAATGTTTTCTGAGATATCTTTATCTCATTAGGCCTGCATTCAACATTTAAACCTAAGTAATAACTTAAAGGTCCTAATATTTTCAGACTAAAATATTTCTTCAAGTCACTAATGACGTTGTCAAGCGTTTTATTTTCCTTATAATATATGACAATGTCATCAACATGGAAAGCGAGTATTATTAACTCATCGCCAACCTTCTTAGTGTAAATACATGCTTCTGAAGGAGTTTGACTAAAACCTATATAAGATAAAATTTCGGTTAGCTTTTTATACCAAGCACGTGGGGCTTGTTTTAAACCGTAAAGCGAACGCTTTAATAAACAAACTTTATCTTCTTGCCCAGGCTTACAAAATCCCTCCGGCTGACACATATAGACCTCTTCTTCCAAATCTCCATTTAAAAACGCCGTATCTATATCTAGGTGATACATTTTCATGCCCTTTTCAGCAGCTAATGCAAACAGCATTCGCAGAGAAGAGTTTCGGACTACTGGAGAGTAGGTTTCCATATAGTCAACACCATAAACTTGGTTATATCCTTTAGCGACAAGACGTGCTTTATATTTAATAATATCACCATGAGCATTTTTCTTTAATTTATACACCCACTTACAAGGTATCACCTTCTTATCTGGTCTATCAACGAGAACCCATGTATTTTTCTCAAGCAAGGATTGATATTCATCCATCATAGCTTGATACCATTTGTCTTTATCTTCGACATGCATGGCTTGCGTAAAGCTCGTAGGCTCACTTGTGCCACTTGATAACGACTGCATGCATACACAACCGAAGCCGACATCATTTGGTTTTCTAGGTCTCAAATTATACCTTGACTTTCCAACCTTCTCATCATCAGACTCAACTGACAAAGGGGTTACATTGGGTTGAATCTCTTCATTCATGGCAGCAGCACTTGTCCCAGGTATTGGTTTAGACGTATTACTCAAAGAGTTTTCTTCTGAGCTTAGAGTAATAGGCACATAACCTGTTTCAAGAGAATCAACACTAGACTTATCAGGTTTAACTTTCAAGTCTTGAAACTGATCTTCAAAGAAAGTAACATCTCTGTTCTTTACAATTTTTCTGGGATATCTAACGTCCCTGAAATAATAACTTCTCGGATCTTCAGAATAACCAACGAATATATATTCAGAAGCTTTCATGTCCAACTTCTTCCGATTACAGTCGGGAACATGAATTAAGGCTCTACATCCGAAAACACGGAGATGAGATAAATTAGGTTTATTACCATACCACTTCTCGTAAGCAGTTTTACCTTCAAGAGCACGGTGAGGAGATCTATTTTTGAGATACACAGCCACTTCAGCAGCATCTTCCCAATAAGCTCGAGAAAGAGAGCTATCAGACAGCATAGACCGCACTTTCTCCATAATGGAACGGTTAGTCCTCTCAGCGACGCCGTTTTGCTGCGGGCTATAGGGAACTGTAGTTTGATGCTGAATTCCTTCTTTTTCTAAATAGTCTGAAAATTCAGTATTCACATATTCCCTCCCGTTATCACTCCGTAACACCTTAACTTTCGCTCCGGTTTCTCGTTCGGCTAACGACTGAAAAATACGAAATTTGTTCTTTACTTCAGCTTTTGAAGAAATAAAGAAAACAAAAGTCATACGAGAATAATCGTCAATGAAAAATAATATATACTTATTGCCTTGAAATGATGTGTCAGTCATTGGACCACACAAATCAGAATAAACAAGCTCTAAAACTGAAGTTGATCGTTTGTGTGAAATCTTTTTAAATGATTTCCGATTCTGCTTACCTTCAATGCACGGGATACACGATTCTTTATCTACATCTGAATACTCGACACCTACTGCGTGGCCTTTCTTCAGTAGATCCATTCCGATGCGGCATAGGTGACCCAGTCGTCGATGCCAAAGCTTGAAGCTAGAAACATCAGAATGTGTCTCGAAAGCAGATAATTGACGAGGTAAATCGACTGTACAATCTAAGGAATACAGTCCACCACAAATAGAACCATGTAAAATTACATCTCCCTGACAAGTAAAATCATTAGAATCATAAAAGTTACAACCAGTTTTATCAAAAAGTATACAAAAGCCTTTATCAACCGCTTTCTTAACTGAAATAAGATTAGAGTCCAGGTTAGGAACGTGAACTACATCCGTAATCTTCTTGACATCAGTATTACTTCCGCAACTCATAACAGAGATATCTCCGACTCCTCTCGCAGATAAAATTTCTCCATTAGCAATAGTTACATTTGTAGAACATCCTCTCATATTCTCCATCCAATCATCTCTAGAAGTCATATGGGCAGAAGCGCCAGAATCAATATACCACTTATCATTCTTTAATTCGCCGTTAACATGTAAAGCGCATAACGAACTCTTGTGATTTTCAGCCTTCTTCTTCTTCTTCTTATCCTTCTTATAGGGACAATCCGGCCTCTTATGACCTAGTTCTTTACAATCATAGCAAATTATTGATTTCTTGGGCTTTGATGTAGATGGTTTAGTCTGATTCATTCTACTATGGAAGGCAGCATTCGAATTGGCAGCGGTCGGCTTATTCAATTCATTAAGTAGTTTGGTTTTAATCAAGTCCACAGATATATTATCATTCATATTGGAGTTTTCTAAAGCCATTACTAAAGGTGCAAAGTTAGGAGTTAGGCCTCCTAAAAGAATGGCAGCAATGGTGGCATCTTCTATAATTTTGCCTATATCTGCTAAATCTCCAACAGTTGACATAACAGCATTTATATATGCCTCTATATCGGAATCAAATTCATCAAGACAGTACCTGTAGAGCTTTCTCTCGAGACTTATGCGACGGCCTAAACCCTTATCCTCGTATGCAGATGAAAGAGCATTCCAGGCTTCTTTAGCCGTTTTACAAGATCTTACATGGGTTATTGCCATACCTTCTACAGTGAGACAAATTTTAGATAACGCCTTCTGATCGTTACGTAATTTCTTCTCTGCAGAAATAGTGCATCCTTCGGGATATCCGACTACAGTCTCCCATAACTCCTCGTGAATAAGGTACATACGTATCTTGAACTTCCATTGAGAGTAACCTTCCCTATTTATAAGCGGTTTAATGCCAGAAATAGATTGGCTTGACATAACAGCTGTTTTCCGTCACAACACAAAATGATCAAAAATTATATAAATAATTATATAAATTTTTACAAATCATATACGCACAGGTCGGAAAAAATTTGCCTATTCACTTTTAAGCAAGAACAAAGCAATTTTTACACATTTTACTCAGTTTAAAAGCGTATTCGTGCTGATAACGTTTGTTGGGAATGACTTTATTTAAAGAAGTGACAAACATCAAAGGGAACTTAGCATGGTAAAAGAAATATTTAAATTTTTGATTAGCCAGTAATACAACACTAATGGTACCTGTTGCTTTCCTTACAATATCAGTCATACGTTTGGTGTTACGCCTAATCTATTCCCACATGAAATGTATTGACAATCTTACGGAATCGACTGCAGAGTTTATATTCTACGCGTATTATACTTACTCGTACCTCTATGGGATTCAGTCAGTCCACAAACTGTTTATTAAATGCTCCCACAATAACAAATGCCTTACATATTATATGATGACTCACTGAATAATTAATCTAACATTTGTAGTCCTTGATCAAAGGAGCTCAATGTAAACATATTTGTAGATGACTTTATCGCTATTCAAGTGCCTATTGAAGTAATTGTCGTACTTATTAATGCATAAAGTGCTTTAGCAAATGCCATATCAATTTTCAACATCGTTTTATCTTTTGATACGATAGAGATATCTACTGTGGGAAGTCCCGCGCCTCCACATTTCAAAATGCTTTTATGTGTTTGTGCAAGATTGCACCTTTTTAGTGATATTTATGGTTTTATAGTGTTTTATTGTCTATATTTCATAGACGTAAATAATATAGACCCGGTCTAACGTACACGTAATATGTCCCCACTTCCACGGTGTCCAATCCAAAGTTCTGTCACCTGTGCGTGACAATAAGCGTTTTTAAAAAAACTTTTTGCGAAACTGTTTCTCAGTATCTAAAAACTCGTCTCGTTGTTGAAAAAATGTGACCCAGCTTTAGTGTCACGATATAAGTTTAACTTTGGATTGGACACCAATGAAGTGGGGAAACATGACATGTATCTACGTTAGGCCGGGTCCATACGAAGTATTATTTATGTCTATGCTATATTTTGATACTCTTTTGTTTTACTGTGATTGTCAGTATGTGTGTGAAGATTATTAATTATTAGAGTCACCATAATGATCCAGTGCCTTTTATTTACCAGACCCCATTAAAAGTATTTATGATGATTTAAAAAGCACCACCAACATTCTCAACGCATAGTTGACGGCTGTCTCAGCACGCACACTTGCATTGAAAGTGTTGGTGGTGATTTTTAAATACTTTGAAGCGTTTTGAATTGATCTCTTTTTGAATTTCTACTTATGGTACTTACGGTCGGAACAGACGGACTGCATTTGAACGATAATCAAATCACGGTTAAAACTACAAGCTAACTGCATCCAAACTGCACAGCTTTCATAGAATTGAATTTCGGTTGCAGTCCGTCTGTGCCGGCCCTTATGTATTTTTTCATGTAAATAGATTGACAAACAGGCCGTCGGCCCACCTGATGGTTAGTGGTCACCGCCGCTTATAGACATTTGTAACACCAGAGGCGTCACCAATGCGTTGGCTATCTCAAAAGGGGAGGAGGATAAGGCGTATGGGATAAGGGAGGATAGGGGACATGGGATTAGGGAAAATGGGATAGAGGGATTGGGATAGACCCCCCGGTCCTCTCACTCACCGTACGAAACGCAATAGCGAACTATTACTTCACGCCGATATGTACTTATGAGAAGGTAATAATAATAAAATATCTAATTAATCCTACCACGATTAACTGTGCAGAATGGTGTACCAACGTATTTTCTTTATCTGCGTTTAAATTTAAAGTACGACTGCTCAGCCTGATTGGAACAATTACAAGTAGCTTTATTTTTGCTACAGGTTCGTTGGCAACTACGAATTCCTGAAGCCTGTCATATTCATTAGAGACATTGAACTGATCAAGAAGATCACCGTCAAGGACTTCGAGCACTTCCTGGATCACCGCGCGTTTGTCAGCGAGGAGGTTGACCCTTTTTTCGGAAGGAACTTGTTCTCGCTAAAAGGTACCGATTTACCTTTATTTTTTTTAAATCCTGTTTGCAAGAAATGGATGTACAGGGTCAAGCAAAACGTTGCAACGATATTTTTTCCCACAGAATCAGCTATCGACTCTAAGCATGTTCTTTAGTTTTTTTTAATCGCTTGTACACCATCAATCCCATACTGTGTCGTACAATTTTTTTTATTACTTCTACTACTACAGCCTATTTGCGTCCTACTAATTCTAAAAAAAATAAAAACCTAAAAAACATGCCCAGAATCGACAGGTATACTGTGGGTAAAATATCGTCACAACGTTTTGTTTGACCCTATATTTAGTGAGATTATTATGCAATCAAACACTGCATTTTTTTCCTTAAAATACCAACAACATCCGTTAATGATTTACAAAATGGACTAGACTTAATGGTAGGTATATCTTGTTCTTGAAGATGATGTTAAATTATTACTTACCTGTGACATTACGTTATACTGTACTCCGGTCAAAATTAACTCAATTACTTACCATCTTGAAGATTGTTGATAATTAACTGAAGAAGGACATTTCAATATTTAACCCGTTTATAAAAACATTAATGATGATCGGACGCGGTGGATGATAACAGTACAGAAAGGCCCAGAAGGGGCCCTTGACACAGCATTAGGTGAACACAGACTGAAGAAAAAGATAGGTACAGATTTGTTTTATTTCAGGACAAGAATGGAAAGACATGCGGTCCACGCTGAGCCCAGCGTTCACGAGCTCCAAGATGAAGCATATGCTGCCGTTCATTGTGGAAGTGGGAAATCAGATGACGATCGCTTTGAAGAAGAAACTTGACGAATCTACAAGTAAGGTTATACTTCGCTGCTTAATATTGACAAACGTGTTAGAGATCTTCTACTATCTAAAGTCCCGCGCCTTCACATTTCAAAACGCTTCAATTTTTTTATTATTATTTAAAAAGCACCACCAACACTCTCAACTCATAGTTGATGGCTGTCTCAGCATGCACACAGGTATTGAGAGTGTTGTTGGTGCTTTTTAAATACATTTAAGCGTTTTGACATGTGAAGGCGCGGGACTTTAGATAGTAGAAGATCTCTACCCTAAAGGGTCTTACTATGAAAGCATGTAAATAGTGATAATGATGGCGATGATTGGAATGAAGAAAAAGCAGATGATGATGACAAGTACGATAGTCAGAAAGACTTTCATATCCATACTGAAAGTTTTAAAATTAATGACGATACATATTTTACAGCAAAATCGATCGATATCGACATGAAAGACCTTTCGACTCGTTACGCCAATGACGTAATCGCATCGTGCGCGTTTGGTCTGAAGGTGGACTCGCACTTGGACCCTGACAACCAGTTCTACGAGATGGGCTACAAGTCTTCCAACTTCGGCTTCTGGCAGCTGTTGAAATTCTTTGGATTCTCGTCCTTCCCGTTTATTATGAAGGTTTATTTTTAAATCCATAACACTTTTACACTTACCATGAGATTCACAATTCAGTCAATTCAACCACACATCCTGTTCCTGTTTACGTTCCTCGCTGGGGACAGTAGTCCTTCTGTCATCGCGAAAAGGTTTGGGTTTAAATCCACAACCGAGTGGAGACTTAACACACATCTTACACCTGCAGTGTGCCGATTTGTTCTTCACCGAAAAGCTCAGTAGTGAATAAGTATGAACTAAATTTCGCTTAAACTCAGACGAGCGTACGAGCTCATATGGGAGCCTCGATAACCTGCATAAGGTGATAGAACAAACCACGATGTTACCACGACTTGTATCTCCACTTAGGTTTACAAAACGTCAATTTATAAATTCTTATCTTGTCCAGAAACTCAAGTTGAGCCTGTTCACGGAAGAGACGAAGCAGTTCTTTAGAGAGCTGGTGCTGAGCACGATGAGAGACCGCGAGGCGCGGCGCGTGCTGCGCCCGGACATGATCCATCTGCTCATGGAGGCGAAAAAAGGTAATACCAGCAGTGGTATTGCGTTTGGCCATCCGTTTGCGATGTACGGAAGACGGCTAGTATTTTTTCCGCATCACAAATGGATGATCAAACGCGATACCGCTGAGTTTTCATTGTTTGATGTTGGTTAGTAAGAGGCAAGTTAAAATTCTTCTTTGTTTTTTTTTTTGTTTATGGTATTGTAAAATCTTGGTCAAGGAATCTTTGAGACTGCACTAGACTACGAGCATTTTACTCCGGAATTAAAGCAAACTTTTAGGTAGAAAGATAAATGAGTAAGAACAACAAAAGACAGCTCCGAACCGCGATAACTTTATTTTTTTTATCCATTTACGTCTTTGACTAATCAGTCGTAAAGTTACAGTTCACATTCATATTCGTGCAATCAACTTAGATAAGCATGTTTTGAAAATAAATGTTCTCTCGTATACCTCATTATCATCATTTCAGCTGAAAGACGTCCACTGCTGTACATTACATAGGCCTGGCCCAAGGCTCGCCACTCAGACCGGTCCTGTGCTACTTCCTTTCTCGTACCTATCACAAAATAACTGATGAAAATGATGAATTATTTCGACAAAGCAGCTACAAACGGCGGCCGGACGGCCGGATTGGTCTAGTTGGTAGTGAGCCTGCCTTCTGTTCCGATGGTCGCTGGTTTGCATCCCGATCGGGGCAAAATTTGTGTGATGAGCACGAATGTTTGTACTCAAGTCGTGGGTGTTTAGTATTTATATGTATATGTATGTATTTCTCTATATGAGAATTTATATCGTCGTCTACCTAGCACCCATAATACAAGCGTCGCTTAGTTGGCAAGGTCAATATGTGTGATATGTCCCAGCATATTAATAATTATTATTATAAGATATTACCTGCGTACCCCTGCGTAGATTTTTTGTTGCACACTCAAGCTCTAATGACTCCCACTTTCAACTCCAATCAATCAGTTATTTTTATTGTTGTCATTGTTATCAATTTATCTTTTATTTCCAGGTCAACTAACTTATGACGAGAGTTCTGGAAGGGACGCCGATGCTGGCTTCGCGACAGTTGAAGAATCTAGCGTTGGCAAGAAAACCATCAACAGAGGTAACTGTCAAATGTAATAAATATTCAAAATAAGAACAAGCAATGATAACATCCCTATTTTCGTTGCTATTATTTAGTTAGTATATTTATTTTTGGAGGATTCAATAAAAGAAAACGGATCAAAGTCCTTAAATCTGGTAAAAGGTTTTGAGTGACTTAAAAATACATCTAGGTTTAGATAACTTTTTCCAAAACTCCAGTTTCATGGCTTGATTTCTTGTCTTGTTCCTAAAATAAATAAAAAGCAAGTCTATCAAGAAAATATGTATTACTTTTTTAGTACTCGTAGAAGATTATTTGAATTACTTAGCTTTCTTCATTATGATTTGAAATTTGAATATCCAACTCTTTTGTCGCCTGTAAAATGTTGCAAACAACGGAATTGACAAGAACTACTCACATACTTTTCGAAAAACGGCTTCAGAGTTTTAGTTTATTTTCAAAAAATCACTATTCACTTATCGAAATATTTATCCAAATTGTTATTTTAATATTCAACTTAAATTGACATCCTCAGCCTGGTCAGACATTGACTTGATCGCCCAAGCCGTTCTCTTCTTCGTCGCGGGCTTTGAAACCGTCTCCACGGCCATGACCTTCCTGGTTTACGAGCTGGCTGTCAACCCTGAGGTGCAGGAGAAGCTATCCAGAGAGATAAAGGAGCACGAAGCTAAGACCGGCGGGAAGTTTGACTATAACTCCATTCAGAACATGCCTTACATGGATATGGTAGTCTCGGGTAAGAAAAATATCTCTAGGTATGAAAGACTTAACTGTGCTTGCACCAGGCCGCTATCCCCGGCTTAACCTCTTAACCCAGGTTTAGTTGTATGCCACTTGCGGTATTGGAGTAAGTCGGCCTTACTAAACTCAGATATGGCAACTCAAGTGACATTAATGCAAACATGTAGAGGTAGGTGAGACTGCGTCTTGGCAAAAGAGTACCAAGACGTTCTTATTGGACAATGATGGGTAGACTTATCTACAGCCAGTGGACATAACAGCAATATGTAAAATATCGAACGACAATAGAGTACCTACCTAGTTCATCGCTGGCAGAACTAATGGCTGATTGAGAAAGGCCGTGAACTAAGTATGCCGGAAAAGACGCGAAGACACAGGTTCTCGCTGTGCCGATTTTGATACGGAAAAAAAACAAAACAGTAAAATAATAATTTGTTTTAGAATTGTTGCGTCTATGGCCGCCAGCGATAGCGTCTGATAGAATTTGCGTAAAGGACTACAACTTGGGAAGGGCTAACGACAAAGCTACTGAAGACTATATTGTGAGTTTTTTTTAGAATATTAAATACCTTAGGTCTATAAATAACGACAAAGATTAGCCCAAGTATATAAGTATCATGAATCCTAATCCTGAATGTGAAATGCCATATCTGTCCTGTGTCAAACTGTAATGAGTGACGGGGGAGGCGTAATATTCATCAGTTTACGTTTTTCAGCTTATAGGATTATGAAGATAAAGATGTGCATCATTTCGTTAGAATAAGTAACTAGGTAAAACATCAAAATCATCAAAATTCCATGCACTTGGTCTTACTTCCTAGCAATTAAAGTTGGGTTCAGCTCATTTTGGCTACCTTGTATCTTGTGGCTTAAAGAAGCATTCGAATCAAACGGATTTCAACCCCATAAGTATTCATTTATAAACAATCTTTATCTACCTCCGCAGATAAAAAAGGGTGAAGGACTGAACATCCCGATCATGGCTGTCCACCGGGACCCTCAGTACTTCCCAAACCCCATGAAGTTCGACCCTGAAAGATTCTCCGATGAGAATAAACATAACATCAAACCCTTCACCTACATGCCTTTTGGACTTGGCCCGCGGAATTGTATTGGTAAGGATCGAAACTAAAAAAACATCTGAAAACTAGGATCGTGATAACAATGCTTTTTAATGTATATAATATACAAATAAGGTCATGTTTCAGTCTGCTGCCTCTTGCAGAGAGTCAGTGCATTAAATTCCGATACATCAACAATCAATTTATGACATGGCATCATTAAATTACCTGAAACTAACTGTAAGATACGGCTGTAGGGACCATAGCTCCTGTAATAATTATGTCGTTATATCCGTAAGGTAACGTTGGAGGGCGATGTGAAATTCTGTTATGATATGAAGCATGTGCATACCATATTCTCTTTCCAGGGTCACGGTTTGCGCTGTGCGAGGTGAAGGTGATGGTGTACCAGCTGCTCCGAGACATGGAGGTGATGCCGTGCGAAAGAACGAGGATCACAATCCAGCTGTCCACCGAGAGCTTCAACTTACGGATGAAGGGCGGGCACTGGCTGCGGCTGAGAGCTAGGAATTAATTCTAAAGGACTACAGCCTGGTCATTTAAGCCCGCTTGTAACAAGCCTTGAACCTTGGGGTAGTCTCTTATCTGTGGTTTAATTGTAAGTACTAACTTGAAAAGTTTGGTACTAACTTGAGGTTAGGGTTTGGTGCCAGTGGACTTAAGACTACCAATTAGTTGTCTTTTGTAGTTGAGCTGTGATATATTTTCATAAACTTTTATATTGAAATATTGCTTTTATAGGACTAAAGGGAAGTTATTAGAGGCACTTTCCTCGAGAGGTAACTTTTATGTTTGTCCCTAAAGTCTTTTACCTATTGTTAACATAATTACGATTGCAGCATACCAATGGATGTAATGTAACCTTAATACAAGGAAATAAGTACTAATGATAAGGTAACAATGTTTTATGTAAATAAAGATTTTATGAACTTGAATATACTTTTTCTGCTTTGAAATATAAAATCTGAACGATCACTTGATACTTATAGGACAACAAGAAATCACTTATAAGTGATTTCTTGTTGTCCATAGCAATGAAGATCCATCATTTAATACATTCATTCTTTCATCCTTTAGAATATTATAAATGTGAAAGTGTGTTTGTTTTTTGGTCCTTCCTTTACGTCGAAACGACCGACGTCGTCGAAATGACGACCGATTTGAATGCTCTTTAGCGAGAGTGAATGAATTGAGTGAGATGACGCCGCGCACCAGTTTATCACTAACACCGAAATTCTTTTCGAATTACGCCTTACAAACAATTTGAAATGTTGTCAATTGTATTAACAGTGCTCATCATTAACCACACATTATTTTTTATTTTTGAGGTTGCAATACAGGATCACCTCAATGACGTTATTCTGGACTTAACCCCCCCCCCCCCCCCCCCCCCCTCCCTATACGCCCTGCGCGCTTGGACGCCCTTTTAGAATGAGCCGCTTTTCAATTGAGTATTTATGAATGAAAATTTTAACACTAGTGAAAACAATAAAAAATACGTACATTTCAATTTTGTCCCCTCTCTCTACAAGCTAGTGAAATAAGTATGTTTAAAAAAATTAATGTTGTCATGCTAACAACGCCATCTATAGAACAAGGTTGGTACTGTCGCCTGTTGCCTCTCGGAAAGCATAGCTTCTAGTTTCTCATGTGTCGTTCGTTAGGTAGATAAACGACTTAATGATACGCTTAACTCACGAAAGATGGCGTTTGAAAAAGTACTTAGGTACATTACAATTGCCAAAGGACAGTTTAGAGAATCGATCTTTTCGGTCTTACTCGCTTATTGAATCTTTTTAAATGTTTTTTCTATATTTTCTTTTCTTGTTCGTTTTTAAAAGATTTGACATTTTCACATTAGCTATATAATAGCATCATTACCAATCACTCGCTAACCTACCGCCAATCTCTGGCTGCCATTAGATTTTACTATATTTTTCGTCATGCAATATAAAGCTCAAATGAATGAAAAGTACGAGCGACGTAGCTTTTGCTCGGGTGAAAATAGCTAAAAATGACTTTTCTTAGACATGAGGAGATCTAGCTAGACCGATTTTTCGGCCCCGTAAACCCGAATATTCATAACTTCTTCCGAATGGCTTAAGTCGTTTGTGATATCGCTTTTATAAACAAATAAATAATTATATATGGAAATAGCACGTTAAAAATATAAGATAATGTATTCTGTCAGCTTTCTGTTTTGTTTATTTAGATGTTGCTCATATCCTTTCCATAAATTGTTTAATTAGGTACCTATCTGCGTTCCCATATTTGACCTTACTATCATTGCATGCAGCGATAAACCTATTGACTTCTGATATGGAGTAAATGTTGCTCTCTTTATAAAAATACTTGATGGTAATGAAGCTCAGTATCTTGAAGCACGATCAAGAATTAACAGCCTCCTGAGAACCATGGCAAGAGATCTGAAGAATAAAGTGGCTGTTGTAACTGGTGGAGCAACCGGCATCGGCTTCGAAATAGCCGATAAATTCCTCCAAAAAGGAGCGAAGCTGATAATCATCCTCGACATAAATGTGAACCAGGGAACAGAAGCAGTGAAGACTTTAAACTCCAAATATGGAAAAAACAAAAGCGTCTTCATCAAATGTAATGTAGTTACTGATGTTGAAGCGGTCTCTAGGAATGTAATAGAAACTTACAAGCAAGTTGACATTCTGGTGAATAACGCTGGAATCCTTGATGAATTATCTGCAAGGAAAACTATTGATGTAAACGTTACGGCTTTGATTGAATTCTCCTTGAAGTTCTTCGACCATATGAGGGAGGATAAGGGTGGAAAAGGGGGGACTATTATGAACTTAGCTTCGATTTACGGCTTCAGGGTTGACCCTTATCTACCCGTTTATCAAGCCTCGAAATTTGCAGTCATGGGCTTTACAAGATCCTTAGGCTACTCGTTTAACTATGAGAGAACTGGAGTAAGGGTGGTGGCCATCAACCCTGGGTTCACGCGGACAGCGCTGATCAGCGAACCAAAGACGATGAAGGATGCAACGCTTCAGGAGGAATTCGCGAAGTTCCTGGAAAGGCAAGCCTGGCAGGATGTAGACGCTGTTGGAAATGCGGCTGTGGAAATATTCGAAAGGGCTGAAAGTGGTACAGCCTGGCTGATTGAAGGTGGCAGGCCAGTCGTTGAAGTTAAGTAGGGTTTGAAGATTTTCACAAGAACTTTCATTTTGCTAGGTATCTTTATTTTACTATAAGTACCTAGAATGTTGATATAAGTATGCAATAAAATGTTTATGAATAATAATAATAATGCATTTATTTATATTCTTCTATTTCTGACCAAGTCATTGACATACAACACAAAACCGAAAGTACGTGTCGTAGAAAGCTAACATTTGGCATGTAGCATCATAGTATGTGAATATTATTACATGTGGCAGTTAGTAGGAGTGTAGAGGAGCACTAAGAGAGGATTTCAAGAAATTTCAACGAAAACAGGGAAAAATGGGACGTACACGGGTGGGTAGACCAAGTGTTATAATGATAAAGTTCGTGTCATACAGGGCCGGTACAGACAAACTGCAACCGAACTGAAATTTCTATGAGAGTTTGTGCACAATTCCACCACCACTACTACCACTACAGCCTATTTGCGTCCCACTGCTGGGCACAGGCCTCCTCTTATCACGAGAAGGTTTGGGCTATAGTCCCCACGCGGGCCCAGTGCGGATAAATTCTCAGTTCATAATGCCTTACCAGTAGCAGAGTCAATCTCCTTACATTACGGCGTACATCGGAAATAGGCAGGGCGTTTCATATTTTCATACTTCGCCTGTACAGCGCCATCTAGATGTTGCTCATGGAGTTCAAATGTATAGGCAGGCTACCTGGGCAGGGACTTCTATTATCTCGTTTAACACTTACGTACGCTGATTTTTTTGAAGATCTATGCCGGTAGGTACTTACAGAGACCATCAGATATAATATGTGAACGTCTTATCCAATGTCAAGACGTTCGAGTGCATGTTAAGACATTTATGATCACCTTGTTTGCTTCGATAAGCGACTTTACTAGGAAGACAGTTTGTTAGCTCCATTGCAGTCTGACCTAGTTTGGTGAGCCATTTTTATAAAATACGTCAAAATCAGCTACAAAACAGAAAATAACGATTTTGAAGTGACAACATTTTAACCCTTCGTCACCTGCATCGCGGTAATTAGGTACATTCTTCCAAGGAGCGAGGGAAGCTGTGGCTAAAAGCTTTGGGACATTAGTTCCCATCAACTGTGCTGAGACTTGAAAAACACAGGGCTACATGTTTCGTCAAACGTAATGCGCTTGACGATGCTACTCGTATGATATTTCAGTGCGATCTTTGTCGAGGTTGACAGCGGATTCTCGTAACATTCACCAGGGTATCACGCCATCTCTTTAAGTTTCCACTAACATACTCGTCTAAAGGCAAAGAAACCCTGGCTTTTACGTTTTTACCTCTGATACAAAAACAGGGGTTAGAAGTTTGCCGCGTGTGTTTGTGAATGGCAGTCTGTGAACACGTAAGTCCACAACGGACGGACCGATTCCGAGTAAGTTTCTTTTGTCTATTTGATAGGTGAGTTAGAGTTCTAAGAACCTTAGCTATATTTGGAGAAAAATTGGTGTAGCGGATTGAAATTTTTTTTTAAACTGTCGGTAGGGTATAGGCCTCCAACAAGATGGAGAGAGGAAGGTGGCGGGACTCCTATGGAAGCGAGTAGCACAGGACCAGTCTCAGTGGCAAGCCTTGGAGGATGCCTATGGCTAGCAGTGGACGTCTTTCGGCTGAAATGATCTTTATAATGCTAAATGTCTTCCAACACGCTCGTAACAATACCTCGGTCTACAGTTCGCCTCGTAAACCGTCTGCTCGCGAAGTTCCGTCTTTTATTATTCCGTGTTTGTGCCTTGGGGATTTTTGTCGTAATTTTAAAGTTACACGACTCCGGGCATTAGCTGACGCCACGGGGAGTGATGAGTTCCGACATTTTCGGGTATCCATTTATGAAATACTGGGATGATTACGAAAGAATGGAATTTATATAGGGTATTGTCATAATGTTGGGTAAATATCACGGTGAATTACCTATTATGATGATGCTTAAACAAAGTATTTGTGCGTAACGTTACTGAGCTTTTCGGTGAAGGAAAACATCGTGAGGAAACCTGCACGCATCTGCGAAGTAATTCAAAGATGTGTGTGAAGTCCCCAATCCGCACTGGGCCCGCGTGGGGACTATAGCCCAAACCCTCTCGTGATGAGAGGAGGCCTGTGCCCAGCAGTGGGACGCAAATAGGCTGTAGTAGTAGTAATGGACTACTCAACATTTTTTAAGTCGAGATTCAATCTTCGTTGAATTCCTTACAATTCGAACAAAATTAATAGGTATGCATTTACACAGACTCCCAAAAATGGAGGATTCCACAAATCGTCGATATATTTATAATAATTTAATGATAATTTTATGTTTATAACATTTTATAATTATTTAATTGATCGCAACGCAAAGGGATAGCAAAAATCTGACACTCATAAACATAACCGACAAAATATTTTAATCGCCAATAGGGGTGCTAGCATGTGCTAGTCATATAAAGTGATGCTATACTGTAATTGCAGTTTTTTTAGACAAATTTCCTCGTTTCACCCATCAGATCTCAATCACCGCTAAAGTTCATTAGTTACTACATCAACCCTTCCGAGTTACAAGCAGAAGGGAATCGCGATTTAATCCCTAGTGCGGTAATGAAACTTTTTCCCTCCGATAACCCTCTCATTAGGGGAAAAAGACGTTTATTGGAGTTGGCAACTCCGTCCCGGGCGGAGCACGCACTAATCGTGATACTGGCGATATGGTGGGAAATATAGATGCGGATTGCTTTATTTGAAGTACCTAGTATTTTTTTTTTACCACTACATGGCAGCTAAATGATATGATCTACTTACTTAATATAAGAAAACATGTAATAAAGTACCTTGCATTATTTATATATTTGTTAAGTACTTCCTATTGACGTGTCATTTTGATTTTCATGATGTTTTTTTTTGTATATTGTTATTTTATAATAATGTTGTTAACATCAACGTTCACAAAATGATATATAAATAAATGATTTCTATTTCTAACCTTAGGTTATCCTCTTAACCCGACATAAGTTGACGTATGTCGGTCGGTGTTGATCCCAATGGGAATAAAGCAGTTTCTCTACCACCTCCGTCAAGGGACGTCAACGAGAATGATAATGACGCCGAAGCAGCGACACATATAAGGTAATATTTACTGCCCACCCGTGAAAAAAGCCGTGGTGGCCTAGTGGTTCGACCTACCGCCTCTCATGCAGAGGGTCGGGGGCTCGATTCCGGCTCGCACCTCTAAGTTTACTTATGTGCGAAATTCTATTTGAATTTACCACTGAGCTTTTCGGTGAAGGAACACATCGTGAGGAAACCTGCATGCCTCTGCGAAGTAATTCAAAGATGTGTGTGAAGTCCCCAATCCGCACTGGTCCTGGGGACAATATCCCAAACCCTCTCGTGATGACAGGAGGCCTGTGCTCAGCAGAGTGGGACGCAAATAGGCTGTAGTAGTAATAGTAGTTACTGGCCACCACAAGCCGACCGCATAATATGTATTGTCACCACATCGGCACCGTCTTCTCGCAGTGGCAGTGGGACGCAAATAGGCTGCACCCAAGTAACACATTAGCGACATATAGAGCTTATTTTATAGCCTTAAGGGCTACAAGGGTGCTACAATAGCCACCATTAACTGTTACAGCGATACAAAAGGCTTAATAGAGTTTACTACCACTAAAGAGCGTAAAAAGGGTCTATAAGAGAGTTATAATAAGCTTAAACTCGTATAACAGCGACTACAATCACTCTTGTGCAGGTTACGCAGTTAGTGCTATCGCTTTTAGCATGATATAACTCTTTAAGTTCTATAAAGGATATAATTTCATGCTTTTAACCCTAACAATGCTATAGTGGTGTCTACTAACGCCTTCAGGTCTATAACAGCGATAGAAGAGCGTCTGTTATCGCTATTATACAGCTGAAGCCTGCTGCCTTACAGGCTATAGTGATTATTACCACCCTAAGCTCTAAAGAAGAGCTTTAGTTGTAGAAGAGTGCTAGCGAACTCTTTTGAAGTTAAAAATACTTCTATAGCGCTTAAAGTGATATAAAACTCAATTATATCACTTTGGGTGCTACAAGAGAGATTTCTGGAACTGTTGTAGAGCCATGAGTGAGTTATAGCGCCTTTGTGCAGGTATAGGAGTTAAAAGCCACTCATTTGGCGGCCCATACAGGTCCGCCATTTCTATTGAAGTAATAAATAAATAAAATAATCTACATTACACACAAAACATTACAAATGACCTATAGAATTGTTAAATGTTTAAGTATATAGCATAGACACGGAATGCCGATGTTCTTTTATAAAGAAAATGAATCATTAAACTTATTTTTATCGGATATTTACATATTTGTAACAATGCTCTACACCAATACATTTGTTATGATTCTGCAAAAAGCCACTAAAATGAAAGCCCTTTCAGAATTTGATAATAATATGTATATTATTTCACAGTAAACTTACCTGCGCAATTGATTTCCTGTGGAATCACAAGCTCACTCACGAAATGTAAAGTACCTTAATTTAACTTCACTTTCAGCCATTAAATTATCACAAGACACTTTACAAATGCAACAAAACTATAAGCTGTCAAACTAAAATATTCTTCGATATAACCTTATGTATATATCGCTACTTTAAGAGTTTAAGCCGTTCATTTTGGAGTATTGTATCGCTTTCAGAGCTAGTAATCGCTGTTGTAGCGCCGGTGTAGAGCTTTAAGTGTTAGTAGTAGCTATTGTAGCGCCACTCTAGCACTAAGAGCGATAGTACCGCAACTCTGCCACTTTAAGCTTTAATTATGGAGTATTGTATCGCTTTAAGAGTTAGTGACCGCTTTTGTAGCGCCATTGTAGCGCTTTAAGTGTTAGTGGTTGCTATTGTAGCGCCGTTGTAGCACTTTAAGAGTTAGTGACCGCTTTTGTAGCTCCATTGTAGCGCTTGATAGTGGCCACTAACACTGTTATAGCGCTATTATAGCACTTAAGGCGCTAAAAAGTTATGCCAAAATGGCGCTATATCGGTGCTATATCGGCTTATAGCGCCGATATACCACCTATTCTAGCGCTCTTCAAACACTTAGTGTTACTTGGCTGTAGTAGTAATAGTAGTTACTGGCCACCACAAGCCGACCGCATAATATGTATTGTCACCACATCGGCACCGTCTTCTCGTTAACGTCGCGGTGACGACAGGCTGTGACCAAAGGTACAGGTTTACACAACTTAGAAGGCGCGTGGATTAAGCAAAAATGGACTCTGCGTCAACGGCTTAAGGCCATTCCCTGACCCAGCAACGTCAAATTGTTCATTTAAGATCATACTTTTCTAAGAAATGTTAAAAGTTAAAAATATGAAAAAAACATATGTTATATTTGATTATATCATCCTTACATTGACAGCTTTCGTTACACGCTTTACGAAACTTCGCTCGATACAATTTAATTCCAAAGTAACCTCTATCTCGGAACTTAAACCAATTTTACTCCAGTTTATTATATCAAACAGTGTAAAACTAAATATTACAGAAAAAATATCCATATTATATGCATACATTGACAGCTTTATAAATGCTATGTTCTTAGCCGGTATTTTTATAGAAATTAAAACGCGTTAAATACTAACTAAATCGGGCGTTCTGTGCGTAGCGCTTTCTCTTTCACTCGTTGCACGAGTGACAGTGACGGCTGAGCTGGGTATAGGCACGGCCTTAAGTGCTTCACTGCACGCCTTCTAAGTTGTGTCGTGCTGTACAGTCATATACATGTTGTTATGGGGGAAACGGGTAAGTATAATAATATGCCACATAACAAGTTGGGAAAGTTGCAATGTTGCAGAAATATGTGATATTGCAGAAATATTCGAAACCTAAATGAGATCTGGAATTAAATGCAACGAATGCGTAACACGATTTTATATATATATAGAAACAAAGATTTACCTGGATAGGCCTCAGCCAGTTCGCAACGGGCTATTGGATCAAGGACCGTAGCGACTGGTTTGTCGTGGTGTTGGTTGCAGGTATAAATTGAAACTAAAGAAATATTATCATGCTGTAATTTAATATGATATCAACGCGACATGTTGGATGCGGACTTAGATCGACTAACGGACTTAATGGTACGAGACTAGAATTTAGTTTTTTACAAACGGCTGGCCAGCAATAAAAATACAAAGAAACTTACGAGCTCGTAAATGCGCATACTATAATGACGACGCGGTAAATGGGCGTTGCGCTGGGCGAAACTCGAAGCGGCGAGCTGACTCGGGCGGCAGCATGCTCGGGCTGGTAAGTCCACGCTCGTTAAGCACGAGCGGCAGCCTCTGGAACGTGATGGTAGAAAGCGGGGCCTACATGGCGTCGCTTTGATGAAGCTGGAATCCGACAAAAGCGGCGCGCCGCGGGACGAACCCGGCGGCGCCTTCAGCGCGTGCGGCTGGTAAGGTTGGGCTGTTCTGTGTCACACCCGCTAAGCGCGGGTGGCAGCTCCACGGACGAAGATGGTGAAGAGCGGGGCCGGTGACGTCGCTCCAACGAAGCGCGCTCCGATTGTGACCTACGGCCAAAAGTCCTTGGTGTCGTTCCGCGGGACGAACCCAGCGGAACACACAATCGGAGACGCGGAAAGGACCCTGGGGGGCCAGGGGCGGCGGTGCCGGGCCCGGCGCACGTGTGTCCGCCGTTACGTGGTAGGACACGGAACGCGGCTGGGAGTTCCGACACAACCCCAGGAATTAGGCGACACTGACACCGTACATATCACTGCGCGCGCGCGGCTACACTAAGTACACCGACAGATCTTAAAGGCGTCATGGAGACAGCATTTTCGCTAGTTGCGCAGCGAACGCATGGCGTCAGCCCGCCATCTTGATTGACTCCTAACGAGCTTAAGTACAGGTCTTTCTCTGATGATCGTCTGCACGGGAGTGAGTGCAATGTAAATTAAATAGGTCAATGTCATGTTGTTTATGCACACTAGTGATTGATCGATCGGATATGCATAATCGATTATTGAAGGGTATTTCCGAACGTCTCGGACTGATACCTGATCCGAGTTGTAAATTAAGAAGTGTGAATTAAATTGAATTGTGTGTGTAAATAATGTATGTTTTAATCTGATGTGAAATAAATGTTTAATGTGTTGTAAAGTTGTCTAGTTATTAAGAAATCGTGATTTGAAAATTAAACCGGTAATTAGTGACGGTATTTTGAATGCGTAATCACGTCACTAGCCAGTGACGTCTGTCAGGCGTGTCAAATCTGTTTACTAATTATTTCATTCCGATTCTTGTATAAATGTGATGATATTACGTTAATGAAGCGAGTTTAATGCTAGTAATACGAAAGAATGTGTTTTGGCGATTATCAGAACATATGTGATGTTAGTGTTTATTCGTTAATGAGTGTATGCGGCGACAAAACCACATTGCCAACAACTCCGTATTTAAATTGTAAGTTTTATCTTATTCATAACTATTAAGGCGAAATAAAGGCTTTAACGCGGTGTGGCAGTATATCTAGTTTATGTATGTAAGGCTACTTTGATCAGTAAAGTGTTTTTTACTGAATTTTGGGTGATTGCAAACATGTCGGTTGATGTTGCTATCTAGTACCTTAAAAACTATACAAATCAACTTTGCACTGCAACAATACCCCCTTTGCGAGCAAAGAGATTAACCGGAAGGTTAATCGAGGCGGCCGGGGTGGCCGGGTAAATTTTTGCTACGAAAAAAATTCATGTGTAGAAACTATGAGGTAGGTTGCGAAGGCATGTGCTACTCGCGGTTTATACTACTCGATCCATTATCTATCCTTTCTACTTAACTTATTCTATTTAGTTAGTCGGCCGACTCATGCAAGGATTCTATATGTATAGAGTGGTTAACCTATTTTAAAATTATCTTTTTTTTTTAAACTTTGTCTTAGTTATTAGCTTAGTTTACTTATTGTAATAACTGTACATTTCGCTAACCAAACTAATCCTACAATCTTATGGCACATCTAAGCTTATTTATAAACTTATGACACGTCTAACCTTACTTATAAACCATGGTTTTCTAAATAATGTTCATTTAGAACATGTGCGTGCTGAGCTTCGCGAAAGCTGACGCAAAACAATAACAAAGTTATTTGGTTCAAAGTTGAATCAAATGTTGTCAATGTGTGACCACACGAAAAATCATTGACTGAAAAAAAAACTTATTTTGAATTGTTTTGGGGAAAGTACCGGGCCGATTTTGACCAGGACTTCTCCAAAACATTCGTTGGGACTTGTGTGTACCAAAGCAATTCTTGTTTGGTGACAAAAGATTAAACTTTTGAAAAGCAAAAAAATGTCAAGTTCCCAAAAGCAAAATCAATACTGTCATGCTATGTGGATACACCTTTTTTATGTTTTAATAATGTCCTTGACATGATATTTTCCCTTCGTTCCGGTGTCTATTTCTTCTAATTCATAAACGACATCCGATAGTTTGCTAATAACTTTGCATTTAACAAACCTAGGAGCCAGTTTTGCGGAGAAGAACTTTGCTGCGTTTGACTGTACAAAATTCCTTCGCCATACGGTATCTCCTACGCTTAGCCTCAGCTGCTGGCGGCGCAGATTATACCGATTAGCACTTTTGTTGTACGCTTTGGTCAAAGCAGAGCTGACACGCTCGAAAATATCTGCAAGTTCATTCAAGGATGATGTTTTTTCATTCCTATTTGCGAGTTGGAGGTCGTCTAAGGAATCTGGTGAGTTACCTTTTAATTTATGTAGCTCGCCGTCCGTGACGATCTCTCGACCAGTGGCCAAAAAGTGTGGTGTATAACCAGTTGCAATATTGATAGTATTGTTCAAAGAAAGTTGTATCTTTGGAAGAAATTTAGACCAATTTCTGTGGTCATCTTCTACTAAAATGGCAAGACAGGTTTGGACTGTTTGGTTGTAGCGTTCAACTGTATTTGATTGAGGAGAATAGTACGCATTATAAAAGATTCTAGGTACGGAATATTTTTGTGCAAAACTTTTGAACTCTTTACTCTGAAAAATTGTTGCGTTATCGCAAATAATAGTGCATGGGGTACCATGTTTGAAGAAAATTTCAGACTCTATGTATGCAGTTACTGTGCGAGTAGTAGCAACTTTCAGTGGGTGTAGCCAACAATATTTTGTAAAAACGTCAACTATTGATAAAATATAAATATGTCCAGAATGTGACTTCGGGAGGGGTCCGATAATGTCTATCGAAATGGTATGCATTGGCCTGTCAACTTTTTTTTGGTTGGTCATTAAGCCATGTGGCAAGCTGTTGGAATGCTTGTATGCTTTGCACTTTTCGCATTTGTTGACGTAGTCTTTTATATGGGCGTACATACCTTTCCAATAGTAATTTTGTTTTATTTTATTTAGTGTCTTGAAAAACCCTGGGTGTACAGTCTGTAGTTCATGGTTATCTTTAATACATTCAGAAATTACTTCATTTGGAAGGACGATTTTCCATGAGCTATCATCCTGTAATTTGGAAGATGATTTGCAAAACCTATATAAAATGTTGTCTTTAATGCAATAATTTTTATGAAAAGATGGGTTTGTCTGTACGTTTTTGAATATTTTTTTATACCAATTATCTTGTGTGTTGCTACCTTCACTGTAAGTTACTGCATTGATTTCCATCCTAGATAAGAAATCTGGTACTACATGCAATTTTCCTTTTTTATGTCGGATTTCAAAATCGAAACACGATAACTGCATAGCCCAACGTGCTAAACGACCTGATGGGTTATTAAGTGACTTGAGCCATTTCAGACACATATGGTCGGTGACTACAACGAAATGACTGCCATCGATGTATGGTCTGAAGTGATTTATAGAGTCAACTACAGCTAGCAATTCTCTTTCGGTCGTGCTATAATTTCGCTCGGTTTTAGATAGGAGCCTAGAATAGAAAGCTATAGGGTGCTCGAGTCCGTCAATTTCCTGCAATAGGACGCTACCGATGCCGACAGATGATGCGTCGCAATGGATTTGGAATGGTAGGTTGAAGTCGGGGCAAGCGAGAACAGGAGCATGGGTGAGAGCATCTTTGAGCGCTAGGAAAGACCTTTCTGCTTCCTCTCCCCATGCTATGCTCTCGTTTCCCTTCCTTTTTCCAATTAACGCTGTCATCGGTGCGATGATGGTTGAAAAGTGGTTGACAAACCTACGGTAATACGAGCATAGCCCTATAAAAGCACGTAATTGTTTTGCTGTCGTTGGCCTAGGAAATTTCTCTATGCTATCCAATTTTTGAGGGTCTGTTTGCAGACCTTGGGTACCTAGTACGTATCCTAAATATCGAAGTTCCTCTTTGCAAAATTCGCATTTCTTGAAATTTATAGTCAAACCTGCTTGAAGTAGCGTTTCATAGACGTCATTTAAAATTGATAAATGCTCTTCAAAAGAGCTGGTAGCAACTAAAAGATCGTCGCAATACCCAAAAATTTTCTCACCGTATTTATGGTGGAATAATGAGTCTATTAAACGTTGCAATTCGCAGCCGGCGTTAGATAAACCGAACGGCATGCGTTTAAATTCAAAAAGTCCCCTATTAGGCACGACAAACGCGGTCTTCTGGCAAGAGGTACCGGTGCCATCTGTGTCGTCGTTGTCACAAAGTGAGATTTGCCAGTAAGCTGCTGACAAGTCTATGGACGTCAAGTAGCGAACGCCTTTAAGGTTATCTAAAATAGAAGCTATGTACGGCAATGGATATGAATCTTTTATAGTGACATCGTTTAATCTCCTGGCGTCTAAGCAAAATCTAAGTGTACCATCTTTTTTTGGAATCATTACTACTGGATTTGACCAAGGAGATTTTGATGGAGCAATTACTTTTAACTCTAACATTCTGTCTACCTCTTCGTTTAGTGCTTTTAATTTTACGGGTGATAGTGGGTAATACCTTTGTTTAATTGGTTGTCCTTTTGTTACTATTTTATGTTCTATATTATTTGTTTTGCCTAAACCTTTTTGTTCTGTGGATATGTTTTTAAATTTGTCTATTATTTGTTCTAATTTTATTTTTTGTAATGGTGATAAGTCTTGTTTAGGTACGATGGCACAGATCCTATCATGTTTGTCTGTTGATGCCATGATGTCACTTTCTACTGAATTGAAATTATTTAGAATGTTAAACTTTTGTACAAAATCCATGCCTAGAATGTAGTCTGTATGTATAGCTGGTATAGCTAGAAATGAGATGTTGTGCATCTGGTTCTGAAAGTTAACGGGTATGGTAAATGTACCTATTACCTTAACTTTAGATCCGTTAGCGCAAGTTGCTTCGCTACTTGTCCGTTCCATTTGAAATCCCAAACTGAGCAAATGTTTATAATTATTTTTACCGACGACTGACAGATTGGCTCCGGTGTCGAGAAGACCACGGCACGTATCCTCACCTATCCGGAAGTTAATATAAAGTCTGTTGTCACCCTCAATCACAGAAGTTGCGGGAGTAACAGTACCGAAGTGAGGTAATGTTCTACTTGGCTGCTGCACTCCCGCGCTGCCTAGTTTTTTGAATTTGCATTGGCGTTAGCGTGGGTGTTCTGCTGTGGTTGGGGATGGCATTTGAAACAAGTAGATGTAAGTACATCGCGGGTGCCACATTGAAAACATACAATGCCTGGTATTGTGCGGCATTGCTTATAGGAATGACCGATTTTTTTGCATTTTTTACAAGTGGTTGGTGATCGACTTTGTCTTTTATAAATGGTGGCTACCTGTTTTGTACTTTTTTTAGCAACGGGGGTGTTAAGATTCGTGCCGGAATATGCTTCAAAACGTTTGCCTAGGGAAATTAAATGTTCGATGCTGTCATCTTGGCTGATAGCCAAAAGATGAGCATATGCTGGCTGTAAGTTATGCCGTATAATGTCAATAAGGCTGCTTTCTGCTAAAGGCCTTGTAAGTCTCGAATTCATTGTCTGCATCTCTAGTATGTATAAATTTAGTGGTTGTTCTGGTTTTTGTTTGTGTTGTCTCAGTGTGTTCTCTAGTACGTAATCTGTGTCTATAGGTTGGAAAAAGTTTTTAAATTTGATTTGGAGACTGTGCAATGTATGTGTGGAATCTCTAATTTGCCTATAGTAATCGAGTGCTTTTCCGCTCAAAAAGTCGGCGAAGCATTTGACTACTTTATGCTCTGGAATATCCCTACTCCTCATGTAGTCTTCTATCCTCAAAAAGAACTCGGTCACCTCCGAGTCTCCAGTAAACTTCAGGTTCCATGACTTTAGTGTATCATCGCGCACGATATGAATGACCCGCTCGGTGGAGTTAGCAGGGTCGGTGCTCTCTGTCTGTGTATGCGTGATGGGTGAGCTGTGTGACCATTTTATGTGTTCACGTGATGGACCTGGTTGCGGTACATGAGTGGGTTGCATTGTGCGTGGCTTCGTATTAACGCGAGAATCATCTACGATAGTAGTGTTTGTTACAGGAATGCTGTCTCCTTCATCGCTTACAGAGTCTTGGAATTCATCCATATTTTAAAAGTACACACAAACAATAAACAGAAGTTAATAAATTGTTGAACGAACAGCGGGTGTCTGAATTTTATTAAATATTAAATTGAATATAATTGTTACTATCAGTGGTTTACTGTAGTGTAAAACAATGTAGTATGGTCAATATAATTATAATTGAAATTGTATTATTGTCATTAACTTGTTGACATTATGAACTGTGCATAATGTGAACAACTATTATTATATTATACTATTTTTATTAATAATTTACACTCGCTATTTGTTCAAGAATAGAAAGGTATTTGAAAATATTGTGCTGTTTGTAAAAATGTATGTCACAATATATGAAAGTCAAATTATAACAATTATTAAATTAAATATTGAAGAATATTTATATACGTGAAACCAAAACCACAACAAATGAGTTATATTTATTCGGGCGCCATAATGTTATGGGGGAAACGGGTAAGTATAATAATATGCCACATAACAAGTTGGGAAAGTTGCAATGTTGCAGAAATATGTGATATTGCAGAATTATGTGATATTGCAGAAATATTCGAAACCTAAATGAGATCTGGAATTAAATGCAACGAATGCGTAACACGATTTTATATATATATAGAAACAAAGATTTACCTGGATAGGCCTCAGCCAGTTCGCAACGGGCTATTGGATCAAGGACCGTAGCGACTGGTTTGTCGTGGTGTTGGTTGCAGGTATAAATTGAAACTAAAGAAATATTATCATGCTGTAATTTAATATGATATCAACGCGACATGTTGGATGCGGACTTAGATCGACTAACGGACTTAATGGTACGAGACTAGAATTTAGTTTTTTACAAACGGCTGGCCAGCAATAAAAATACAAAGAAACTTACGAGCTCGTAAATGCGCATACTATAATGACGACGCGGTAAATGGGCGTTGCGCTGGGCGAAACTCGAAGCGGCGAGCTGACTCGGGCGGCAGCATGCTCGGGCTGGTAAGTCCACGCTCGTTAAGCACGAGCGGCAGCCTCTGGAACGTGATGGTAGAAAGCGGGGCCTACATGGCGTCGCTTTGATGAAGCTGGAATCCGACAAAAGCGGCGCGCCGCGGGACGAACCCGGCGGCGCCTTCAGCGCGTGCGGCTGGTAAGGTTGGGCTGTTCTGTGTCACACCCGCTAAGCGCGGGTGGCAGCTCCACGGACGAAGATGGTGAAGAGCGGGGCCGGTGACGTCGCTCCAACGAAGCGCGCTCCGATTGTGACCTGTAGTATCCACTACAGCCGCTCAGGCGCGGTGGTGGGGGCAGTCGCCCGCCGACCGTGGTCGAGTGTGGACAGACTTTGTGTTGCGCATATCTTATATCTACTGATAGCCTGTAAGTGTGTTATAATGTGGTCGTAGAGGCTACAAATGGCGACGAGGATAAAACCGAGTAAAAAAAAATGAAGGAAGGGTAAGTACCTAGGTAATTAATGTTTAATGCCCCACAGTTGCTTGCGTATTGGTGGTATCAATATAATATAAATATTCGGCTATAAGAATAGTCACTAGCAATTATCTAATTACTTATATTTAAATCAAAACCACCTATGAACGGAGTCAATGCGCAAGCTATTTTTACGGGTATATAGATAAACAAATTCATACCAATTTCCTTCATTGCCAAAGTAAAGGCCATTACATGTTGATGGCAGGACAATAAGTCCAAACTATAGTTGTGAGTAAATGGTGCACGTGTACCTAATGAACGTTGCGGTCCCTACCCCAAAATTATTTAAAAGTGAAACGAAAATAAGGTGTTCTCTATGATTGGCAAAATGATTACTTCGCATTAACCTACCGTCCACCACAAAATAGTTCGTATTAATCAGTTTAAATTAAAGTATTGTAGGTACCTTACCTGCTAACACTTTGAATTTAATTTTTCATGTTACATTTATTAGCATTGTTTTATCATTACGATTTACGGAAATTGGTATCTAGATAACTGTTTGAATAATAATTCAATCGAATTTTATTGGTGGTTTAGATCGGTGGTTATTGGCTATAGAAAATTCCGGTTTGGGTTTACTTTTATTATGAACAAAGATTTGACCTAGTGTTCAGCTACTCAAGTATCTGTAGGATTGTACACCATGTTGAGAACACCATAGGTATAATAAAATTTCACTAAAGGCTACGCAGTGGGCAATTAAGCGCTAGAGAGCCACGCAGTTTATTAACGTAAATGTTAAGGGACCACATGTGTTGAAATAACACAACTGTGTATAGGTACGTATAATAAGGTCTCTGCCATGAACACTTTGTACTTAAGTAAGTACTGTTACTAACTTTTAGTAAAAAGCCATGAAAATAAGAATTTAAATATTCATGAGTGCACTTGAAATATACACATTTACTTGCCGCTGGCATAGACATAAGTACCAAAGAAATATGTATAGACATACTATAAATACTATAAGCATTCCTGTATGGAGTAAAAACATACGTGTTTATCACACTAAACAATTAAATATGTTTGATTGTCTAATAACGAGAAACCGTTATTGAAAATGCATTGTGTAATAGCTAAATGCAATACAAGGTAGTGAATTCCCATGACTTCATGAGTCAAATGTAAATCCTTGATAAACCGAACGAAAAGTCTACATACCCACTTATTAATCACTTAGCAATTCATGCATTGAATATAATAGTATCATACCACGAGTACGACTTGATGTAGGTAACTTCATAATTCATTGAAGTGAGTGATTTAAAATGACTTTATACTGGGTATCACCAGAATAGATAGTTAATAAGTAATTATAGCGGAATTGGTCAGTTGTTCGTGGTTGGTTAAACATTATCTTATAGTGAATTTAAAATTAAACGTATTTCGCGGGTAGGTATACCGGAATAGCTAAGAATACGTTTATAGTCACAAAAAGACCACTACCTGCTTGGCTACTTAACCTAGTCATTGCGACGTACTTCTGTTTATAGAATTGCATAATGCTTATTATATGTAAAGACCAAAATAACATAACAATAAGTGGGTCACATTTACTTGAAGTTTAATATGCTACAGTTACTTTCTATTTATGTGGGTATTGGTACGAGTGAATATACTTTGTTTTATCTATTAAAATTGGACAATCAATCATGTATGTGGTTACTTATGTACCTAAGCTAAGTAACGTCTAAGCAGTTGTTAATTGAGTTAATGGTGTTCAAATGTCAAATGACAATAAATTATGTGTGCATTAAATTGCGCATAATATGGTTATAAAAGTGCTAAAGGCATTAAATATATAAAATCAGTAGCATTAAATGTGTTGATGGCATTCAATTGCCAATTGGCATTAAAATGCGTATGATACTTAAGTATTGAAATATGCGTTTCTCAGAACATAGTATCTAAATAAGAAACGGCTAATATACGAAATAGTATTTAAAACGCCAACCATATACTATGTGGCACATAGGTACATGATATGCTGTAATAAAATGATTACAACTAAGTATCAAGAGTCAGGCAAAACCGATACTGTTCCTTCAGTAAACAGCTTGACTACAGGCAAGTACAAACAAGGGCCATGCACATTCAGCTAGGCCACAGGTTCATAATGAATAATTAGGGCCATGCAAAACGCACTGTTTGCAGTGAATAGCTTGGCCACAGGTTTACAATTAATAACTAGGGCCATGCATGACACACTGTTTCTACTGAGAACAGCTAGGCCACTGATGATAAAATATAAATAAGTCTATAAAAATAGGGCCATGCATAACCCACTGTTTCTACGGTGAACAGCTAGGCCACTGGTAATAAAAAACGAGTCTATAAAAAATAGGGCCATGCATAACCCACTGTTTCTACGGTGAACAGCTAGGCCACTGGTAATAAAAAACGAGTCTATAAAAAATAGGGCCATGCACAATCTCCTGAGACCCAGCTGTCAATTTTAGATGATGAATTTTAAATCTTATGAAATAATTGTAAATAATGATTGATTTTGTCCATTATAAAGGACAAGGGGTCTTAGGAGGATAATCCAGCTAGGCCATTGGCGAAGTGGTGAGCAGGATCACTTTTATTGAGACGATAAAAGTCTTAATATAATTATTTCATTAGTCCAGCAGCTTGAGCATACAATAAGGGCATTGCTTAACCGGTATCGTTGATTGATTGGGTGCCCACCACCTTCTTTTACAAATGGTTGAGGGAGGTGATGTCCAGGGTAAGTGTTATACTCGTGAACGAGTCCAGCTCATGCTTACATGAAAGTTTAACACTTTCGTGACCACCCTATTTTTCCATATAGGTACTGACTACATGCCGAAACGTGAAACACAAAACCCAGCTTTGAAGTTGAGGGCTGGAAAAATAATTTTGATCAGCTATTTGATAAGTCCTTGTAAGGATCCTTTCAAAATTGGTAATATGAACATTTATTTTTATATATTAAAGCCTAATTAAATTACCTATACCTACCTATTGCTGGCAGCGAGAAGGGAAGTAAATCAGACTTTGCCATATTCGTTCATTACTACCTACTTTTGCGTATAATAAAATTCCTGCATTTCCCTGCACTATTTGAGTGTTTAGTGTCAACCCTGAATCATCGAACTCGGTGGTCGGGATCTCGGCATAATGTGGTGGCTTATATACTTAGCTATGCCACGAACACAGATGTAGCTTGAGTAGTCTTACAAACATGGTGCTCTTATTAAAATGTATCTATCTACTAATTAATAAATTTAGTCATGAATTCAATATTCTTTATTATTGACGATTTGAGGCTGTCGCCTATACATGGCTGGGGCTTTATACCTTTAGGTACTTGGAAGTCAAAAACCTGTCAATAGTCAATAGTTTTATTGCACTCATGTTGTAGTTACATTTAGACGGTATAATAATACAATTGTATCAAACATGACTACGTTGGGGCGCAGCAAGTTAATGGCACAAAAAGAAATACTAAATTAATGAATTAATTTCGTTGGTATAGCCTGTAATTTGTTTGATAATTTTATCTTTTTATCAAAATATGGATAATAACACAGCTGTTGATTTTCCATGTAAAAAATAAACAAATAAATAAATGTAATCTTTAATTCAGTATGATACCTGATTATGACATGAAATATAGGTATTAATAATAATAATTATATATTTAATCACAGATCAAGAAGCAAATTACATAATGTACTGAAAGGTCCATGACATGATAATAAAACTAGAAGATTAAGAAGTCGCTCTTCACGACCGATCACAGTTTACGGAGGTCGGTTAAGTTTAAGGTCTGTGTAGCTTTAGTCGGCTGTGCAGCCTGTCCCGGACCGCAGTTACCAGAGGGCTGGTGGAGTTGAGCACGTAAGGGTAGTGGCTGGCGCAGCAACGCCTGCCAGCCGGGGGCGCGCCTGCGCAGAACATGGCACCACGTCGGCAGGCCGTGCAGTGCACGCCAGGCGTTGCATTGGTGTATTGCTAGCGAATCTGATTCATTCCGCGCGCAGAGCGTGGTGTAGTCGCACCTAAGTTCGGCCGGTTACAGGTACACGCCTGTGCAGTACGATAAACACATGAAGTACTTTTAAATATTTATCTGCTGTGAAATATCACAAAAGACACGATTGTTATAGTTCAGCGTTGCAGCTTTGCAGAGCGATAGAGCCCAGTATTCATCACTGCGATCATTACTGATCTATTGTGATCGCCACAGACACAAGCTCACACTCAAGATTGGTCTGCGAGAAATTGAAGTGTTTTCTTGGTGGTGAGAGCTTTGACCTCTTCTGGGTGTATTTAATGCTTCCCCAGATTAGAATATGATAGCAACGTCGCATCGACGAAGGGCATTCGGTCGGAATGTGTGTAGGGGCGTTTATTCCTCCTCGTTACACAGTCTGCACATTTTAGGACTGCTGACGCTTATGTTGTTCATGTTGTATCTATTTAGTACACAGGGGCCAGTCTGACCTTACCAGCATGCCCTAGAACCCATCGTAGATATACTCTGTTGTGGCAGGTTAGCTGCCTCAGGTTTTATGTAACTATCGGTACACTTCTGTATTAAAGTTGAGGAATACCTTCCTATATTCAGACTTATACAACTGTTTGAACGATCGTCCCTTGTGGGTATTTCCCACAATATAATCATGTTTTTTGGTAATCAAGTCCTGGGGGCGGTGTCAAGGGGCATCCCCAAATTGGCAATATAAGTATTGTGAACTGGAAACACTAGCAATTTGAGAAAATGTCAATTAAAAAAAAAAACATTTATAAATATACTTAATTAAATAAATTACACTAAGAACAAGAAAAATAACATAGTAATTTTGCAAAACGGCCTCTTCTGAGTTTGTTTTGCAACTTCTTGTCAAAAAAAAAAAGGAGCTAGTGCGCGCTGGTCAATCCATTTGTGATATGTAATAGTGCCATACCTACGAGTATGTGGCCAATATGCTGAACAAAATATAATTATTAGGCTATCCAGAAACTTTGACTTTTGCAGATCATGAAATCAATTTACCAGCTAAGTTTTCCGCCGCTTTTGCGAGGAATGTGGAATCTCAATCTTTGTACTCGTATATTATGTTCCATTAGAGTTTCAAATTAATAGGGGAAAGGAAAGGTAAGATAAGGATGTTTTTAAACGATTGAAATTTTGTTAAGATAAAAAATAGATCTATAAGGACTATATTTATATTTTATTATTTTTGAGTCTTCTCGTGACCACGGCCGTTGCATCGCGGCCGAAACGTCGAGGTAAAATATAAATAGTTTTTAGTGTGTTTAATATGACTATATTTCGTTACAGGAAAGTAAAGTATTTGGGAATTGAAATAATCAATTGCATGTTTTATTTCAATACAAGTCAATAATAAAATGAATAAATAATTTACTTATTTTAATAAGTGGCCTGTTATTAATCCAAATAGTAAAAACAACTAATTAAGGATGATTCGATGTTTAAAAAAATAAATATGACGTAGCGTAAAATCTTACGCGACTGGTAGTTATATTTAATAAGTATTTAATATTGTTGGCTACGGCTAACATGATTGTTAGGTATGTGTTAGGCATGTGTGTAGATATGTATGTAAATATGTTATGTTTAATATAGAATTACTTATAAGTTATAACATTGTATATTTGTGATATTACATAATCTCAATTCAATTAAAACAAAGAAGGGATGTAGTATCCACTACAGCCGCTCAGGCGCGGTGGTGGGGGCAGTCGCCCGCCGACCGTGGTCGAGTGTGGACAGACTTTGTGTTGCGCATATCTTATATCTACTGATAGCCTGTAAGTGTGTTATAATGTGGTCGTAGAGGCTACATGACCTACGGCCAAAAGTCCTTGGTGTCGTTCCGCGGGACGAACCCAGCGGAACACACAATCGGAGACGCGGAAAGGACCCTGGGGGGCCAGGGGCGGCGGTGCCGGGCCCGGCGCACGTGTGTCCGCCGTTACGTGGTAGGACACGGAACGCGGCTGGGAGTTCCGACACAACCCCAGGAATTAGGCGACACTGACACCGTACATATCACTGCGCGCGCGCGGCTACACTAAGTACACCGACAGATCTTAAAGGCGTCATGGAGACAGCATTTTCGCTAGTTGCGCAGCGAACGCATGGCGTCAGCCCGCCATCTTGATTGACTCCTAACGAGCTTAAGTACAGGTCTTTCTCTGATGATCGTCTGCACGGGAGTGAGTGCAATGTAAATTAAATAGGTCAATGTCATGTTGTTTATGCACACTAGTGATTGATCGATCGGATATGCATAATCGATTATTGAAGGGTATTTCCGAACGTCTCGGACTGATACCTGATCCGAGTTGTAAATTAAGAAGTGTGAATTAAATTGAATTGTGTGTGTAAATAATGTATGTTTTAATCTGATGTGAAATAAATGTTTAATGTGTTGTAAAGTTGTCTAGTTATTAAGAAATCGTGATTTGAAAATTAAACCGGTAATTAGTGACGGTATTTTGAATGCGTAATCACGTCACTAGCCAGTGACGTCTGTCATGGTGTGTTTACATAAACGGCGTTCAAAACGACATTCACGGGCCCGTTCACAGGCACGGATGTGTAAACAGGTTGATTTTGAACGCGCTCGTGAACGTGAACGTGAACGCCGTCGATCGGTCGGCTGGCGGTTTTTTGGCGTCGCGTTAGTATCTCTTGCACCTTTGTGGCGTACGGACGATGACGACTTGCCGAATAAAATAAATTTAACAATGCCAATTTGTCGGAATGGTCAAACGACCAAAATTTTACATTTCCTGGGGTGTTACCAAGTAGAACCAATAATATGGACCCCCTCAAATAAGCAACATAAATTTTAAAAAATGTTGCAGATGCTTAGGAGAGGTCGATAAACCCATGAAGGAGTTCAAACGGAGAAAAGAAGTACTTACGGGCACACTATATCTCTTTTCCGTGAAAACTGTATCTTTCCGAAATAAAAAGAAGCCTACCAAATATCTCCATATCAAATTTCATTGAAATCGGTCCAGAGGTTTAAACGTGAAGAGGTAACAGAAAGACAGAATGCGAAAGTAACTGTAATTTCGCATTCATAATATTAGTACGGGTGGATTTAGACGCAAACTGAAAAAAAAACATCATCGTCATCATTTTGTTTTTTTTTCCTATAAAAGTAAATGAAACCCAAAACAATTAGCCCCCACGAGATTAACGTCCTCGTCGTCTGCCCTCCTTGCACTGACTAGCACGCCCGCGGTAGTGTAAACACCCTGCTTTTATTGTGTTTACATGAACGGCGTTCAACACGACGTTCACGGGCACGTTTACGAGCCCGGGCGCGTGTATGTAAACGCAGTATCAGGCGTGTCAAATCTGTTTACTAATTATTTCATTCCGATTCTTGTATAAATGTGATGATATTACGTTAATGAAGCGAGTTTAATGCTAGTAATACGAAAGAATGTGTTTTGGCGATTATCAGAACATATGTGATGTTAGTGTTTATTCGTTAATGAGTGTATGCGGCGACAAAACCACATTGCCAACAACTCCGTATTTAAATTGTAAGTTTTATCTTATTCATAACTATTAAGGCGAAATAAAGGCTTTAACGCGGTGTGGCAGTATATCTAGTTTATGTATGTAAGGCTACTTTGATCAGTAAAGTGTTTTTTACTGAATTTTGGGTGATTGCAAACATGTCGGTTGATGTTGCTATCTAGTACCTTAAAAACTATACAAATCAACTTTGCACTGCAACAATGTATTTGGCGGTCGACAAGTTAATTTTTTTACGTTTGGAATGTGCCGCGAGATGCCTACGCCCGTCCGTCATCGAGGGAGAGAATCGCGCAAGCGATTGTCGGCCCTTAAGGTGGCACACCGCCAGTACATGTGACTGTACCTAAATGGTACATCTACAGATGCCGCATCTAACTTCTCCCTTCTTAGATCTAAATTCCCGAGCAATTGGTTGTTATCTCGCCGTTGACGGACTCGCCAATTGTTCGATTCGATTCTTCGATTGTTTCCAGAAAACGTCATGTTTTTCCGCTTGAGTATTTTTACTTGCTCTAAGTACTTATTCTGATGACGCAAAAAGTTGGGTAATTAGAAGAGATGTGTTGTGAACTTTTATCTATGTCAATAATTGCGTCTTTATCAAATGTAAACATTCAAGTTTATTTTTATTCAATTAATGTGAGCGCTACACCACTCGATCAACATTTACAACGCATGCCTGCTTGTATCACTATCGGATTTTTGTTGTTAAAATCTGCCACAGAGTAGTAAGATTCGTTGTAAACATTTTGCAATCTGCGCGGCTTGATTCAATTTTGTATGCGCCGCATAATGCAGACTGATCGTACGTGTGTAAACTTAATATGGATGTTGACAGCGTATTAATCAGGATGTCTGGTGTGTCGCTTCCAGCCCGACGCGTCATCGGAGTCAAGTAAAATACAGGCGCCGGGTAGAAGCTGTGGCGATTGCTAAACTAGTCCATATTTTCTGCACAGTCAAGGAAGGTAGGTAATTAAAAGTTTATCTAAGTCACATGAAAACATGAGTAGCCGCGTGGAATTCAGTTATCGCGTTCCCGCGGGAACTATACGTTTTTCCGGGATAGAAAGTAGCCTATGTCCTTTCCCGGGACCCCAACTATCTCCATGCCAAATTTACTCTCAATCGGTCCAGCGGTTGAAGCGTGGAGAGGTAACAGACAGACAGACAGAGTTACTTTCGCATTTGTAATATTAACTAGCTTCTGCCCGCGACTTCTTCCGCGTGGAATTTGGTTATAGCGTTCCCGTGGGAATTGAGCGTTAAACTATAACAAATTATAATTATCATTGTAGGCAACTGTACGACTACAATCTATCTACGCATTCGAGATCTTATGGTTTCTTAATGGGGATCATAGGATTTCGGTGCAGTAGATAACAGTGACCGCTTACCATCAGGTGGGCTGTGCGCTCGTTTGCCTATACCATTGATATAAAAAAAAATTGGCTGTGTGGGATACGACAGTAGCGCTACCTAGCATGCCTAATTAGGGCGCACCGTGTCAAAATAGCCAAAAAAAAACTACTAAGGTAATATACGTACTGTTTTACTGTTTCTTAGTAACTATAACTACGTGAAGGTCGCGGGAAACCGGTGGAAGCAATTAGCACAGGACCGGTCTGAGTGGCGAGCCTTGGAGGATGACTAAGTCCAGCTGAGGGCGTCTTTCGGCTGAAATGATGAGTAAATATAATAATCGCAACTGAAGAAAGAATATTAAAAATCAGTTTTGAAAATGTAAATAAAACAATTGTGATTAAAGGATATCATGAATTTCATGTTGTACGTTCAATGTTGAAGATCTGTGAAATCTAAATCTCTTTATTCTCTCTCTACGCTTGCCTTGAAATACACCTTAAAAAGACAGCACTAGATAAGTCTCTCTCAAGCTTCTTACCATATTTTAAGCCATTGCAACCTTTGGTATCAGTGCGAGGTCGCCACTTCAATGTGCCTGTGCGTATGTCTTCTACGCGGTTTGGAGAAATTTCTGTTCTGAATCCATCATCTATAACTTCTTAGCTTTACCACCAATGAAGCCACTAAGTTCCAAATATAGGGGCAAACGTGATCTGAGTGACTATTAAAGTTTGTTCCATTTATTACTGGGCATTCGATGAAAATTTCTCCATCTTCGAGCCTCCGGCCTCAAGGACTTCAGAAGAGAAACTCACACGATGATACGCGACATTATTCCCACGCGAAAAGCTAAGAAACTCGTTAGCTTAAGTAGGAATCTTGTTAAGTCTTCGAAGCTCACTCATGTGATGGGACCTGACGTCTATAATAGATTACCTAAGAACATAATGGAGGCAGCCAGTACCTGTACCTTTAGAAGCACTTGAAGAGCTGGCTAGTTGAGCACTCGTTCTATAGCTATAGTGAGTTTATTACTACAACTAAGTAATAATAATTCTTCTTTAGTATAGTAATAATACTATGTATATGTAAAATGTTTGTAGACTTCAGATAAAAGTTCGTGTACTTTTTAACTTAGGTTAAAACATATGTAAACGTTTTTGACATGTAAATTGGCTTTACAAATAAATGAGTACGAGTATGAGTATGAGAAATTTCAATAGATGATGAAATTGATGAAAACGTTTCATCAGACTTGGACCGCACAGGGCCTCACTTGGAGCGATAAATGACATATTTGTTTTACATAAAACGCACACAGTCTGGATGCCGCGGAATATCGGAGATATAATACCGGCAGTTCGCTCGGGGAGGAATTCCTCAATAATGTACCAGTATTCCAATATTGGTGTACATTATTGGGTATTTCAGTACGGTTAGGAAATGGAGCGTTCCCGCCAAGTCCCGCACGTGTATATCAGATTTCCTGGGAATAAAGACTGTTCTTTTGATCTTACTCAGAGAGACAATTTTCAATTACATATTATTGGTAAGTCATATTTCCATCGAAAATAACTTGAAAAAACCGCCCAAGTGCGTGTCGGGCCACGCGCAAATTATAGGGTTCCGAAGTTGAGGATGCCCACAGTACCTTTCTAAGACTTATTAGCATCTAGCTAGCCTGTGGTATGACGTGCCCGCCCGACGCCCCTGCCGCTCGAGAAAAATCATCATTATAAGTTGGTCGACTATTACTCGTAAGTTTGTACAGCCTACTTAGCTGTGATAGACGGTGTGACGATGTGAGAGACGGTGATACGACATAATACGCGCTCGCTATTGTCGCTTTAAATATTTGTAGAACAGTAGTCGCATAACGTGCAGTGTTGTCAGTGGGTGCCTTATCATTGGACTGAGGTGTGCAAGTGTGCGTAACCCTTCCCGCGCTTGTTATCGGGACATAATAGTGTTGGCGCCACTGCTGCTGGCTGCCAACATTAACATCTGAAGCGGAAGTTTAGCGACGCTCCGTGACGTCAATGCTGCCAACCGCGCCGGGCCACACTCCCCACTCCAATTCACGAGGCCCCGAGTACAGCGGCCAGCGGCATTGATTTACTGGTCTTCCACCAAGCACAACGTCTCAACTTTAAACTTCCATAGCGTTGCTCTGTAATAGTATATCCTATAAAAGTAAAAAGTGATTCTACGGTTCTTAGCGTCTTATTTTCAGGCCCAAGTATAGTAACTTTACATCAGAAGTGGTCCGAACACAGGCCTACAAATGGGTCGAATGTCTCGAGCCAGAAATCGGGAACGAAAAAGGAGAAAACGTACAAGGTCTTCGTCCTCATCAAGCACAAGCAGTAAGTCCAGTAGAAGTTGTACACCACCACTCCCGCGAAAAAAGGTGAAGAAATCGGTTGATAAAAATCAAATAGCGGGTTGCCACAGTATGGTCTTAAATTCAATGGTACCAGAGTTTGACCCACTTACAGATAAAGTAGACAATTGGCTTAATATTGTTGATTTGCATGCAAAAACCTTCAATTGGAAAGATCAATTGATAATTTTTCAAGCGGTTAATAAATTCAAAGGTACCGCTAAAACGTGGTACGACTCATTTTTAAAAAATGAAAGTAGTTGGGCCAGTTGGAAATGGAAACAATGGAGAGATAAAATTTCTTTTACTTTCCAAACGAAACGTAATATGTTTCAATTACTTAAAGAAATTATCGAAAATAAACCTGTTCCACAGCAACATCTCTATGAATTCTATTTCCAACAAAAATCAAAAATTGACAAGCTTAGTGTGAACTTCACTGATAGGGATATTATTTCTATTATAACTGGTAACATTGACGATCCCAACATAAGTGCGTCCGTGGACGGAGGAAACATAAACACGTGCGACCAGCTAGCGTCATTTCTGCACGGTCGTTTAAGTAGCTCTCAAAATACTACCCACAATTTGGCCGGTGATCCAAAAGGGTCTCATCCCTCGTCTAAAAGAATTGATCCTGTAAATTCATTAAAATTGGATCAGCAGTCAAGTCGTGCTAGTGCGTCAAATCATGGATCTGTTGTTGCTAAAACCACGAAACAGATAACTTGTTTTGGGTGTGGGGGTAATCACAAACGTAATGAATGTACAGTGATTTGTAATTATTGTAACAAAAAAGGGCATTCAGAAAACTATTGTAGGAGTAAAAAATCTGACGAAGTGAAAAAAGAGGTGAAATGTGTAAATTCAGGTGAAATTAAAAACAAATTTAATAAAATGGCCTGTATAGGGGGCTTTTCACAACAAGTTTTTATAGACATGGGTAGTGATTGCTCTTTAATAACGTCAGATTTAGTAAAACGGCTAAATTTTCCGAAATATAAACTACAAAAACCAATTTGTTTGCAGGGGTTCTCAAACTGTTCTGTGATTTTAGTCGAAGAGTATATAACGACTTCACTGATCTTAGATGGGATACAATTTGAAAGCATTAATTTCTATATTATTGACGTACTGTCGAGTTGTGAGGTCTTGATAGGCAGGGATGTGACCGAGGATCCGTCTGTTATGTATATGAGAGTAGGAAATGAATTATCTTTTCATAAAACCACTGTTGTGTCTGCGGTTTTGTCTAATGAAGTGCAATTTAACGTCCCGGAGACTCATCGTGAGTCGTTAAAAGAATTGTTCAATAAATATCCTGAAACAATTGCGACCGATTTAAGCTCTTTGGGGAAGGTTAAGGATTTTGAAATGGAGATCGAACTCGATTCTAATAAACCTATTTACAGTAGACCGTATAGGTTATCAGAACCAGATAGGATATCATTACGAAAAACAATTGAAGAGCTCCTCGATAATAACATTATCCGAGAAAGTAAATCTCCGTACGCTAGTCCAGTACTGCTAGTAGATAAAAAAGGCGGCGAAAAGAGACTGTGCGTAGATTACAGGTCCTTAAATAAAGTAACTACTAAAGAAAAATACCCCATGCCCCGGATAGAGGACTTGTTAGATAGGTTAAAAGGGTGCAAGTATTTTACTAGTTTAGACATGAAAAGTGGTTATTATCAACTACGTGTACACGACAATTCAATAGACAAGACTGCATTCATAACGGAAGATGGACATTATGAATTTATGCGTATGCCATTTGGGCTGTCAAATGGACCATCTGTTTTTCAGCGCATGATGAACCAGATTTTGGGTAATTTGCGTTTCAAAAACGTTATTGTTTATCTTGATGACGTTTTAATTGTGTCTGAAACCATAGAAGAAAATATGACCACTTTAGAATCGGTTTTGCAAATTTTCAAAGAACAAGGTTTAACACTCAACTTAAAAAAGTGTTCGTTCTTTTTGACAGACATCACATTTCTGGGTTATGAAGTAAATGGCTCGGGTGTTAAACCTACACCTAAGAAAATTGATGCTATAAAACAGTTTCCGGTACCCAAAACCGTTCATCAGTTACGTCAATTCTTAGGACTAGTCAATTATTTTAGAAAGTTTATCAAGGACTGTGCAATAATAAGCAGCCCATTGACAAAACTCTTAAAAAAAGGACAAAAATGGCAATGGACGAATGAACATGATCTCACTGTAAATAGACTAAAAGAAGCATTAACATGCGATTCCATCCTAGCCATTTTTGACCCCGAAAGAGAAACTATCCTTTATACGGATGCTAGTAGGGAGGGGGTAGCTGGAATCTTGGTGCAAGTACATGAACATGGTGAACGACCGGTATATTTCTATAGTAGGCAGACCACAGACGAGGAAAAACGGTACCATTCATTTGAGCTCGAGCTCCTTGCTATTGTGACGTCACTTCAAAAGTTTCGTTTGTATTTACTAGGTCGTAAATTTAAATTGATTACGGATTGCAATGCCGTTCGATATTCACTTACAAAAAAAGAAGTGTTGCCACGAATAGCAAGGTGGGTGCTTCTTACGCAGGAATTCGACTATGAAATTAGGCATAGACCTGGATCCAAAATGCAGCATGTTGATGCACTTAGCAGGAACCCTTCGTATAGTGGTCAAAATAGTGAAAAACAAATCGTTATGTCTATTACCGAATCTGACTGGCTTCTGAGTGTTCAGGAACAGGACCCTAACTTGTGTAAGATTAGAGATATTTTATTATCAGGAGAGGCCGATAAAAACAAAAATATTTTTAACACATATGAACTGCTAGGAAACAAAGTTTACCGACGTACAGAAATAGGTCGTAGATGGGTAGTCCCGAAAAATTGTATTTGGCAAGTGATTATGTACAATCACGATAAAATCGGTCACTTCGCGGTAGATAAAACGTTAGAAAGAATCAAACACAAATATTGGTTTCCTAAAATGAAAAAAACGGTTACTAAATATATTAAAAACTGTCTACACTGTTTGTACAACAAAAGTAAAAGCGGTAAGAAAGAAGGTCAGTTGTTTCCAATTCCAAAATATGCCCGTCCATTTCACACCCTTCACGTAGATCACGTGGGCCCTTTTGTCAAATCTTCAAAAGGTAATTGTCATATTCTGGTACTTGTTGACGCTTTTACAAAGTTTGTTTTTGTATCTGCGGTTCGAGATACTAGTACCGCATCTGTGTTGAAGGAATTTGACAGCTTGTTCAAAATTTTCGGCAACCCGCGGAGAATTATCACCGATGCTGGTCCTGCCTTTACTGCGAAGGCATTTCTAACATATTGCGAGACGAAAAACATTCGTGCACATACTATAGCAACTGGCATGCCGAGATCGAACGGCCAAGTTGAACGGTACAACAAAACAATAGTTGAAGCACTGCGTTCACTGGGGGCAGACACTGACTATACACAATGGGACGACGTTTTAACATGTCTACAACAAGGTATTAATAGCACATTACAGAAGACTATCAATGCAGTGCCAAGTGAAGCCTTTTTTGGATATCGCTTAAGAACAGAGAGTGACATATTTTTACCTGAACAAGAAGAAATAATAGATGTCACCCAACTCCGACGTGATATTGACGGTCGTATACAAGTGGATGCTAAACAACAAAAACAAATGTTTGACGCGAAACGATGTGCGGCTCGGCAGTATGAGGTTGGAGAGCTGGTACTGGTAAAGATACCTAGCCATAATAATAACGGTGGCAGTAAGAAACTGTTGCCTGTCTTCAAAGGGCCGTTCAAAGTCACAAAAGTACTTGGTAAAGACAGGTACCAAATAGTTGACATAACAGGAAGTGAGCGCTCGCACAAGAAATATTCAGGTACGACTTGTGTCGAAAACATGAAACCATGGATCAAAATAACAGACTGGGATGAGGATGTTGGCGTTGTTGGTATGTACAGTAATAAAATCATCATATATAGAAGTACTTGTTTATTAATAATATGTAATTTAATTACAGTATTTTATTTTATATTCATGCAGTTGATTAAAACTGAGTTAAGTACTTATTAAAATATATACTCGTAGGTAATAACAACATCTCATACATGAAAGGTAATCATTATTTACTGACCCTTATAACATTTATTTGTTAGCAGCTGGGGTTCCACATTTAGAAAGCAAGTGAGGTTCGACCTTGAGCTTGCTGAGAAGTGAAGATGTGGTGTATGCAGGAATGTGTTGATAAACTGGAAAGCTTCGGTCATCATGTGGACTGTGAGTCTGAGCATGGTGATGCGAAGTCAGGAATCACACATCCTGTATGTGCTATACATCTGACTCTGGGGTAGCGGGAAAACTTGCTAAAGCCATATACCATCTGATGCAAAAATGACATATGCTAACATGTTTGTTATCTAATTGCAGACAGCGGTGTGCCTAGGGACAGGCACAGTTCAGGAGGGCCGGATGTTGGCGCCACTGCTGCTGGCTGCCAACATTAACATCTGAAGCGGAAGTTTAGCGACGCTCCGTGACGTCAATGCTGCCAACCGCGCCGGGCCACACTCCCCACTCCAATTCACGAGGCCCCGAGTACAGCGGCCAGCGGCATTGATTTACTGGTCTTCCACCAAGCACAACGTCTCAACTTTAAACTTCCATAGCGTTGCTCTGTAATAGTATATCCTATAAAAGTAAAAAGTGATTCTACGGTTCTTAGCGTCTTATTTTCAGGCCCAAGTATAGTAACTTTACAATAGTGCATTAACAGTCCTTGCATCAGTGATTGACTTTTATGTGTGTGGGTAGACCTCACATTAATACAATTTGTGGCTCAGTTTTAACATATTTACTCGATAATATACAAAATCATTTTTGTCATTTCTAAATTAAATAAACTTAGTGGAATACCCTGTCTTATTAATTAATTACGTCCGTTTATTTTTAACTTTACAATCTGACATCGTAGTTTACTTATAGTGCCATCTAGTAATCCACGCTCGAACTTCTTCAATTGTTCGTTAGTGCCAATTACTACTATCGCAACAGTGATGGCTAAATGTACGGCTTGTGGTAAATTCCTGTCGTCGATAGGTGTCGCTAGTTGTACCCGGTGCCCTTGTAAATTTCACAAGGGCTGTGTGGGAGTCCCTGAGGGAGCGATAATATCCAAGGACTGGGTTTGCCCCGAGTGTAAGGCGAGACTGAGGAAGGGAGACAATAGTGCCACTCCAGTAAAGGACGTCAGTGGAGCGCAGGCCACAAGCGTGCCGGCGACTGTGCAGGCCAGCGTGCCGGCGACTATCCAGTCCAGCGAACCGGCGCCTTTGCAGACCAGCGTACCGGCGCCTGTGCAGACCAACGTACCGGCACCTGTGCAGTACAGCGTGGTCACCGACCACCGACCATCATCACCGACCGTGGACACGGAAATTGTCGCGTTCCGCCGTGAACTGACGGAGTACATGGCGGAGCAGCGCTTATTCCGTGAGGAAATCCGTGCCTCATTAAATAAGGTGGAGGACCGTATGGGTGAGCTCGAGCGGAGACTGGATGCCGTGGAACGTAGGGAGGCTGAGGTGACACCTAGGGGCAGTGAGGTAGAGGATCTGCAGCAGACGGTGGCTCAGCTGAAGCTGGAGCTGAACGACCGTGACCAGGACATGCTGCTAGCTGACCTGGACATCGGTCATCTTCCGGAAGAAAAAGGGGAAAGCGTGGTTCACACTGTCACCGTCTTGGCTGCCAAACTAGGGGTGCAACTGGAGCCTCGGGACATTATCTTCG
>CAXARK010000004.1:0-35665 GCA_963971205.1 Aethes cnicana
CGCCAGCGCCATGCCACGCCTGCCCAGCGGGAACACCAACGCGGCCGTCGCCATCTTGGCTGAGCACGCCGCCCACATCATCAACCAAGATTATGGAATGTATAAGTAGGTACGTCGTCATAGTTGTTCGCAGAAATTGAACTGTAGGAATATTTGAGTTTCTAAATAAACCTGCATGATGAATCAGCCTTCAATACCTGATACACTCACAATAGCTTATCACAGTCACATTGTAAGCATTGTTTCTGTGAACTTGGTTAACAATATTAAAATTGATAGTCCGCGCCGACGCCATGTCCGGCGCCGTGGCAGCGGCACGTCCGGCTCGTCGCCGGCGGGGAAGACGCAATTAAAAATTTCCAATCTAGCACTTTCATACCGAAGTGTTTTCTTTCTATCGCGGCGGCGCAGTGCAGAACAGCGTGCACACTTTCATTTTATAAGTATCCTAATGTTTAATTCTATTAGTGTAGCAAACATTCACTTAACTGTGAAGTTGGTCTAGTTTCATCATCATTTCAGCCAAAAGACGTCCACTGCTGGACATAGGCCTCCCCCAAGGCTCGCCACTCAGACCGGTCCTGTGCTACTTGCTTCCACCGGTTTCCCGCGACCTTCACGAGGTCGTCGCTCCATCTTGTTGGAGGCCTACCGACAGCTCGTCTCCCGGTTCGCGGGCGCCACTCGAGAACTTTCCGGCCCCATCGGCCATCAGTCTGCGAGCAATGTGCCCCGCCCGCTGCCACTTAAGGCTCGCAATTCTTCGGACTATGTCGGTGACCCTAGTTCTACTGCGGATATCCTCATTTCTGATTCTATCACGCAGAGAAACCCCGAGTATAGCCCTCTCCATTGCCCTCTGAGTGATTTTGAGCCTTCTTATGAGGCCCATCGTAAGCCCACGTCTCGGAACCATAAGTCATCACTGGCAACACACACTGGTCGAAGACTTTCGACTTGAGACACTGCGGTAATTTGGACGAAAAGACAGCCGAGTCGGATTCGACGATTGACCTCTTTCTCGAAGTTGGACCTACCTAACTGGACTGTTGTCGTTGTTGTGGTCTAGTTTATATTTAATAATATTATACCTAATTAATTCAAAATTCAATCATCTATTCAGCAAATTGGCCACATAGGGGCACTTTTACACGTCAGAAAAGAATTTACTAGCGCTTCCTAGACCCATTGCTTGAGAAGAAGCGCCGCAACAAACTCAAGCAGAAGGCCTTTTTACCCGACTGCGCACCGCAAAGGAGGGTTATGTGTTTACCTGTCTATGTATGTATGTATGTATGTATGTATGTATGTATGTATGTATGTATGTATGTATGTATGTTTGTTCCTTTGTGGCACACTAGAGATCAAACGCGTGGGTCGATTTTAATGAATCATACGTCAATCGATTCGTCTGAATTGCGCGAGTGTCACTGAAGATATGAAATTTATCAAAATTCAAAATGGCGGCTACCAGACGCCATATTGTACAAAATAAAAAAATAAAAGTCAACCAACTATGGCATGTGAGGTATCGTTGAATAGGTATTTAAAAATCATTATTAGGTTTCCTTGACCATTTTTCAGACAAAAGAACCGTTTATGATTTATAACGATTCAAAGTTCCTTTACTAACCACGTAAAGTAGGTACCTACCTATCCACCCAGTAGTACATCCGTTCGAATTAGCAACACAGGAAATAATCTAGACCAACGAGTCTTCAAGCAGGTCACCACGACTATAAAATACTTAATAATAATGTTTTTCATAAATCTCAAACTTCAATCAAGTACGTACGCATGTGCAATGTAGTGTACCAGTAGCGTCATCTATCCGTTGACTTGAAGACTTTTAGTTTCGTTATTACATTTAAAGTGTCAATAGTGTGTGTGATACAGTGAAATATAACCTAATTGATTATAGGTACCAATTAGGTACACTAGTCAGTACTCAGCGCTCGTAAATAAATAAAATAGCTACCTAATACTCTTATGTAGTACCAGTAGCGCCATCTATCGGTTGACTTGAAGAATTTTAATAGGTTCAGGCTTATGTAGCGTTTTGAGCCGGGTTAGGTCTCTAGAGGGATTAATAATCAGTAATTTAGATCATCGCAAGCTACTTAATAATCCCCACGATAGCAACTCTCTCCATGAAATGACAAGATTGCGGAATTTACGGTCTTTTAATCTCTAACTAAAAATAATAAAATAAAAAAGTTAATTAAAAAAAAAACAAAAAACCCGACTGCGTAAAAACTAAAAAGAAAAAAACAAGACTACTTAGTTCAGTAGTAGCTAGGATTATGTTAAGTAATTGATTGCTATTGAGGAATCTAAAGATGCCTACAGTCGGGACCCATTTAAAATCTAGGTTAAAATGTTACAAATAATGGGTCCCGATAGTAGGCATCTTTAGATTCCTCAATAGCAATCAATTACTTAACATAATCCTAGCTACTACTGAACTAAGTAGTCTTGTTTTTTTCTTTTTAGTTTTTACGCAGTCGGGTTTTTTGTTTTTTTTTTAATTAACTTTTTTCAAAATTTACACATAGTTATAACATTTACATTACATGTATAAATATACATATAGGTACGTACTACAATTACATTGAAGGGATGTATAGTCCCTAACTTAAACTTAAATCTAAGAACTTAGAGATGTATAGTCTCCAAGGGTCCAGAAAAAATATATTATGGAGATGGCCTCCATTGTCAAATAAATATGAATTCCATAGATGTCGACAGTCTCAAAATGTCAATAAATAATGAAATACATCATGTATAAAAGAGTTCATTAATACATGTCAATAAGAACATGATGAGGTCTCTCGCTTAAAATGTTTGACTTAGTAATATATTTAAAGCTAATGATTATTTTTAAACGTCCTTGCAAGCATGAACAGACCGGACCCCACAGACAGCACCCGTTCACGAGCGTGACGCGTATCTCAGCCATCGCCTCCGTCAACCATTTCTTAGGGAAGGTGGCGACCCGATCAACGACGCCGCTGTAAGCAAGAACCTTAAAGCGAGCATGACATGCTCCAGCTGCTGGACAAATTTGGTAGTGAAAGAAAAAAAAAAAAAAGAGTTAATATTTGCCCAGCGAGACACATATCATGTTACTAGTCAATAATAATAACCTAAACAGTTGGCTTAAAAGGATTCTTATCATCTAAAAAGTCATTCACCGAATAATATGCCTTCTTTAAAAGGCGGCACTTAATGAACGACTTGAACTTTTTAAATGGCATATTAGCAACATCAGAAGGCAATTTGTTATAAAATCGTATACAGTTCCCAACAAATGAAGAGCTCACTTTACGAAGACGGTAACCAGTAACAAAAAGTTTATCCTTATTCCTAGTGTTAAAATTGTGAACATCACTGTTATGCTTAAAGTCGTGCAAGTTCTTACGAGCATACATGATATTTTCAAATATGTATAGTGACGCAACGGTAAGAATGTTTATCTCCTAGAATTTTTCTCTAAGGGAGACCCGAGACCCAAGTTGATATATTGCACGTACAGCCCGCTTTTGCAGCACAAAGATGGTTTGAATGTCAGCTGCTCTCCCCCAAAGTATAATTCCGTAAGACATGACACTATGGAAATAACTATAATAGACTAACCTGGCCGTCTCGACGTCAGTGAGCTGCCTAATACGCCTTACTGCATATGCTGCAGAACTAAGTCTACCTGCTAAGGAAGAGATATTTATTTATTTATTTAATGGGTTCACCAACAATTGTTTACACTGACAATTACAATACTTACAATCTGATAAGCTTACACTCTAAGTGCAACAATCACTTACAGGCAAACACTGCTAACAATACTTAAAGTAGGTAAGAAACCTAAATACAATAATGCTGATTGATTAGGATCAATCAGCATCATTATATACTTAAATATACTTATACTTTATGATATACTTAAATTATACAGTTATTTACTTACCCCAAAGTAAGAAAAGTGAGTTTTTAAATTGGCGAGGTGTGTCGAAGTTTATATCTGTTTTATGACTGCAGCTGTTTATGACCTTACATAGTCTAGAGACAGGCGAGTTACTGCCGAGGATAGTTCGTCTGAACGGGACACATAGAGGAGCGATGGCGCTGCGAGGCATGCGGGATGGGGCCCTGAATGATAGAAGAGCTAATAATTGTGGGCAATCCACGTCATGTCTAACGACCTTGTACAATAAAATAGCGTCAGCGATTTTCCTGCGCAGTTCTAATGAGTGTAGCTTAAAGTACTTCAGTCTTTGTTTATAAGAAGCTATTTTTTTCGCTTTCCCGATTGAGAAAGCCAAATGCCATAAAAATCGCTTTTGCACACGCTCTAACCGCAATGAATGAACAGCATAGTGTGGGCGCCACACAACACTGCAGTATTCAGTAATACTTCTTACTAGGCTATTATACAGTAAGATTTTAGTTTTACTATCTCGGAATGGTTTTGAGATTCGCAGGACAAACCCCATCATTTTGGAGGCTCTTTTTACTACATTTTCGACGTGAGGTATAAATGTTAGCTTCCGATCAAAAACCACACCTAAGTCTCGTATCGTGTCAACTTCTTGGAGTGTTTCGTGTCCTATACGATAAACTGACTGAATTAGATTACGGTTTCTAGAAAACTTTATGTGTACACATTTTTTTGTGTTTAGAACCATTTGGTTTTTGCTACACCAATTGGAAAGTCGATTTAGATCACTTTGTAATAGATTAACATCACTGACAGAGTTGATGGTGCGAGCAAACTTTATGTCATCAGCGTACATAAAAATTGATGAGTTAGGAAAGCAAACAGGAATGTCATTTATAAAGATATTGAACAAAACTGGTCCTAAATGGGATCCTTGCGGGACCCCAGACGTGGTAGTGTACGAGAGAGATTCGAAACCATTTGCTACAACAAAAAATGATCTATCTTTTAAGTAGGACTCCAACCATGACATTAAATTTCCAAACCCATATGTAGATAACTTCTGAAGCAAAACTTTATGACAAACTTTGTCAAATGCTTTGCTGAAATCAGTATAAATGACATCCGTTTGCTTTCCACTATCTATAGCCTTAGATAAGAGTTCTGTAAATGTGATCAAGTTCGTGGCAGTAGACCTGGCACTGACAAATCCGTGCTGATGTTCGCTCAAGTAAGGCTTTAGATGATTCTGAATATGTGGACAAAGAAGAGATTCGAAAATCTTGGCAAATGAGCATAAAATGGAGATAGGTCTGTAGTTGGAAACCATGTAATCGTCACCTGATTTGAGGATGGGTACTACTTTTGCTATCTTCCACTGAGATGGAAATACTCCTGATATTAGGGATTTGTTAAATATAATACTTAGGGGCGTAACCAGCTCCGATGCACAATTATAAATGAAAATGGGAGGAATCCCATCGGACCCAGCGCCCTTTGTACGGTCAATATTTTTCAATTTACTTGACAGAGAATCCATCAATTACATCAATAATGGGAGCAATTAGGTGTTCGCTGTTGTTAATAAGGCAATGCAATGAATTTACTTCGAGGTCGACATTCGTTTCTTCGGTGTATACAGTAGCAAAATAAGAAGCAAACATTTCACAAATTTCGGTACTATTTGAAGAGGTGTTTGTCCCATCTGTCATAGTAGACGGATATATACCTGATCCACCTCGCCTGGCCTTTACATATGTCCAAAACAACTTTGGGTTCTCCTTAAGACTACTTTCAGTTCTGCTTAAATAGTCATTATATCTGGTTACTGCTAATTTATCCAAACGTTTGCTCAATAATTTAAGTTCTAAAGCATCTAGAGGATTTTTGTATTTCTTATAACGGAGCCTAATTTTGTTCTTTTCATTTGATACTTTTTTAAGTTTATTGTCAAACCAAGGATTAAGACTTATTACCAAGGAAGATATGTTCGTTCCAACGCAGTTTTGAGTCTAGAGTAAAGCCTAGGAAGATTGTTTTCCCCTCAAACTCTAACGTTTCATTTTTTAATTTAACCTGGATATCGTCTACACGTGGTGCATTAGAGAGTGAAAACCTCATGCATTTAGTTTTAATAGCTACGGAATAGCCTTAAGACTCGGATCGCACGTGAGTTTAAAAAAGTCGCATTAAAAACGCTCGGTAAAAAAGCGCCGCGCTTTAAAGAAAAACGCTTTCTAGTGAATCAATACATCCATCCATATCCATTTGTGTCGTCTAAAACTTTTTTTTTAACGCCCGCTGAAAAAGCTCTCTTAGGGTTAACGGGCTAGCCTGGTGCTTGTCAGTGGGCCGTTAGTAAAAAAGCTTTTTTGAGGATTCTTGGCTTATTATCTAGCTTATGATGACCAATTTTATCTAATTTCCATGTTGTGTAGTCTGTGTGATTCCGATTGGCGTTTCTGCGGGTGCGAGCGCTGCGCCGCGTCCCAAGCTCCGGCGGACAAAGGCCCCGGCTGTGTCTCTAGAACTCATTGATTTCATCACATTGTATATCCTGCGCGTATACATTTCAGGACCGCAATACATGTATTTATATTTATTATAAGCAATCATTTGACCACGATCTCACCTGATGGTTGGTAAGTGATGGTGTGGTCGAGGTGATACATATTTACTTAGATAGTACCTGTTCACTCTCGACTTGTAACTATCGGGGAAGAGACCGGCCGGTAGAGAATTCCACTCCTTAGCTGTTCGGACGATGAAGCATGAAGCGAAGCGCTCCGTACGCGCTGGAGGAATATCCACAATATATAGAATTCTTTAATAACTGACACGAAAAATTATCAAAGCGGCTATTAGACAAATACATTACGGATTGAATTTTGCAAACTTTGCATAAGTACCTACACTGTTGAACTGCACTTTGTAAAAGTAAATTAAGTGCAAATGAGATGCCATCATAACCATCATAGATGAAAAAATTAACCCTCTCTTACTAGTAGGTATGAATGGTAAAAAATTGTTTCACAATTGAAAAACTTGCATAATATTGTAACATGCAAGTATTCAGAATTTAAGAGTCTCCTCTACATGCATGGTGGAAGGACGTTGTGACGATTTACTGCGAACGTAGATGTTTTCTAAAAATGATCTTGAAAAAAAAGCCTTTGTCACCACAATTTTTATTATTTATTTATTTATTTATTTAGTAAGCACTATTAGAACTCATCTCATCTCATCTCTCTCAACTCATAAGTAAAACTTTCTAAAAATCAATCAACTGAAAAGATAATGAAAACATGGCGAGTCTCCGCAGGAAACGACGAGGAAAAAAGGCGATAACCAATCAGGAACCTTGAAAACTTCTCAGGAAACTTGACACTTAATTAAAAAAGACTCTCATCAAAATATAACGAGCGAAACTTGAAGAGTTGAATGGAGGATTGTAATTAAGCGATAGGCCGTAATGAGGTAAGTAAGTCGAAGATTTTCTTTGGGACTTTGTCACCGGGATGGTCACTGAGGGCCTGATATTTAATGTGAACATTAACTTTTTTAAATCCTATTATTATTGAGATGAAGTGTTTATCTGCGTGGGTGGATGGATGTTTGTTGGGTTTTGGAACATTAACTGTTAAACGGGTTGAGTTTTAGAATGGAATGACTTGCAATGGGCTACAAGAGAAACGGAGCATCCTTCTAGCTAGTTATACGAAAAGAGAGGTCAACAAACCTCAAATTAATGTCTGAATAAACACGATCTGATTTACATCGAAATGATATCGGTATTTGTTGAAACTACGCGGCGCTCGCGGGAAAAACAAATAAGTAGGCTTTAATATTGAAGCACCGGTACAATTTCTAGTCAGTAATAAACATTTGCAAGCATCAGCGAACTCGTAAAAGGCCGACCTCGTTATAATATCGGAATTACATTAATAGTCCGGTAGGCCAGGAGGGGATTTGTGTAGTGATTCGAGCGCTTACCTACTAAATAAATAAATGAGGGATACCCGCTGGCATCCTGTTAGATACATCCACCAAATCTTCAATATAGTGCCTCGGGGGTACGGTGATGGACATTACGATTTTAAGCTGACCGTAATCATATGAAAGGCTAAAAAATACTTCTTCAAGTATCCCTAAAATACTTTAATCTTAAATTTCAAGTGCATTTATAATCTCGCTACAGATATTTTAGATGACGATAATCATAATTTTCCAAACGAACTGCATGACGAGGACACGTTTTCAAGACATGAAACATGTTCCGTCAGAGTGGTACAACAAGTTAATTAGGGATGCGAGGGAGTCCGTCGCGCGCGCGCGGCGCAATCATCCGCCGCGCGCGCACAAAGGAACTACAACTAATCTGAGAGCGTGTGGAGAACTGGAGCTTGAACACGAGCAGAAGCGCCGGTTTTTGAGTTTTAAAGATGTTTAAATACAAAAACACAAGCATATACGTACCCGGCATACTTACTCCGGCCCGGTTCCTGTATTTACAAAACGCCTCGTTTTGGCTACAGACGATTAAAATTTGAGGGATTCTCCATGGAGTAAGATTTAATGTCAAATGTTACCCATTGGTAGTATTTTGTGGATATAGAAACTGGGCCTATGAAGTGCGTGATTGTCAGTAAGGTATCTAAATTATTTCTCCAAATCGACCAATAATGCAAAGGCAAGGTCAGTGAAAATTGTAATTTTTGTCCGTTGTAAATTGTAAACCTGCAATTATTTAAATCGCTGTTCAAAATTCATCACCGAGCATTGGCAATGACTGGCAATAATAATAATTAATAATAATAAGAGATTTTATTCACCAAAAAAAAACAAATAAAGAAACGAGCAGTTGAAATTACAAAAAAAGATGGTGGCGAAAAGGATGGTAGACTCAGCGATAACGCTGTTTTTCAGTCTCCAACCACTAATCTAAACGTAGACTAACTTAAACTTAAGAATACTTATCCTAGAGGCTTCCCGTTGAAAATTACAATCCGGCAGTATTATAAATTTAGTGTTCACAACAAAACCGAGGAAGATAGTAAGTAATAGCTTAAAATCTATAAATCTGTCTATTATACTATAGTAAAATTTTCTGTCTCTTTCTTTCTGTCTGTCTGTCTGTTTGTTAGAGTTAAGCTCCAGAACTACTGAACCGATTTGAATGCAGTTTTCAAAGGTAGATAGAACATCATTAGGATCTACATATAAGCTATGTTTGATTAAGATCGGATATCGGAACGAAAAGTTATCGTCAATTTCATAGTCCACACTGACGAAATAATAAAATAAAATAAATGAAAGTATGTATGTGATGTAAGTCGGTACATAGCAGATCAACAAGACTAATTCTAGTTCTAATTGCAGTCTCTATTTCACAGCTACCCAAACGCATGAATCCTTTTGTTGAGATAGCAACCATGACTTGCATAGGATCTTAAAACTATACAGAGATGTAGCTTTTTTTACCGGCGGAGGAAGGTCATTCCAGCATTTGGATGCTGCGAAACGGAAACTGCCCCTAAAAGACGACAACCTGCATATGCGGGGAACCCCCAATGAACCAGTTCTACTACCCGCATCAGACCACAGTAATTTATCGTACAGATACTGAGGACGGCCATTTTTTTTCAGTATAAATACAAATGTACCAAGTTTAAATTTCCGTCTATTTTGCATGTTTAGAATATTATACGTGTTTAAGTATGGAGTTATGTGAGATTTCCTGTTTACATTATAACAAAATCGAATGCAAGAGTTTTGTACTCTTTGTATTTTCTTTTCAGTCTTTTTATAAAGGCAAGGACCATAGACAATATCACAGTAATCTAGATTTGATAACACAAGCGCTTCAGCTAATTTAAATCTAACTGGAATGCTCAAATATGGACGAATTTTATACAGAGTTTTAAGAGCTCCGTAGCACTTTCCCACCTTGAGTTTCATATGTTCATCAAATCTCAGCCTACCATCCACACAGAGACCAAGATTTTTCACAACATGAGACTCTTCAATGGGCACTCCGTTGATCATTACAACTGGTTTTACTGAGTTGACTGCTTTGATCTGACTTTTAGTCCCAAGTATGATGTAAGTACATTTTTTCGCATTTAGCATAAGCCCATGTTTGTCTGACCAATCTCCTATTGAAGCCAGATCTTGGTTAAGATTAAGGACGGCATGTGCTATGCTAACATCGTCAGGGTTGGAGCTAATGATAATTTGAGTATCATCAGCATACATATGTACTAGACCTGATTTTGTACTGGATAATAAATCTGCTGTGTAGAGAGAATACAGAGTTGGCCCAAGAATTGAGCCCTGGACCACACCTCTTTCGACTGGTAATGCCTCAGAACGACATTTTACTCCATTAGCATCCTCGCATTCTACTGATTGTGCCCTATTTTGAAAGTACGTCGCAAACCAACTGCAAACTGTATCATCACAACCGTAATATTTTAATTTAGCTAGAAGAATGTTTAGGTTTAAACAGTCAAAAGCACGGCTAAAATCTAACAGGACCAGCAACGATGCCTTATTACTGTCGGAAGCTAACAAAATCTCGTCAACGACATGTAATAAAGCAGTGGTAGTGCTATGACCTTTTCTAAATCCTGATTGTCCAGGCGGCAGAATACCCTGTGATTCAATATAGGATAGCAATTGCTCATGCACGGCTTTTTCAAGGATTTTAGATAACGCTGGTAATATTCCGATTGGTCTGAGATCCTTGACAGTTTCCACACAGGATTTTTAGGTAGAGGTTTTATCAATGCAGTTCGCCAACGTGAGGGAAAGTAACCGGATTTGATGGAACTATTTATAATGTTAGTGATGGCTCGTAGAGAATGTGGCAAAGTGAGCTTAATCATTTTCATCGAGATACCGTCAATGCCTATTGCATTAGAGGATATTGAATGTACAATCTTTAGTACACTATCTTCAGATAGTTCATGAAAAGATAATGTGTTCTTAGTAAATTTTGACTTCGAAAAATAATTGTAAATTTCACAATTTTCCGGTATTTGAGGTATCGTATCAAGAAAAGATTTATTTATTTCAGAAGGATTACATAGGTGAGATGGAAGGGTCTCCCGGCTGTTCGAACCTAATGTTTTTTTGACCTCATACCACATTTTACGTGGATTCTTGAAGTTAATGTTTACCTTTTGTTTGAAATAATAGTGTTTCTCTGTACGTGTAGCACTATTTACTAAATTGCGAAGAGTTTTATAAGACTTAAGATGCTCTGGGTCTGTCGTTTGTTTAGCTAAGGAAAAAGCTGTGTCCCTCTCCTGCCTCATCGCTTTTATACTATCCGTGACCCATGGTGTAGGTGGGTTCTTAAATACTCTGGTGCATTCAGGAGCAAAATGATCAAACAATTGTAGAATTAAAAAGTTAAAGCAGTCAACCATCATATCAACGTTATTATTGCAATCCAGGACCCAATTCCATGGTGTGTTCGATGAGGCTAATTGATATGTTTCCAGGTCTACTCGGTCAAAAGGCCGGTAGGTAACAGTTCTGGGTATGGGTTTCTGTACCTTAATGAGAAATTCAGCAGTAATAAATGCATGATCACTCAAAGAATCATTGTGTCTTACTGTAACACTTTTTACTTTCAATTGCGTAGGACAACATATAACATCAATTAGGGTCCGGGTAGCTGGTGTCACCCTCGTAGGTTCATTAACAATTTGGCTTAGAGCGTGTTCTGAGAGTAAGTCGTAAAAATCTGATTGCAAATTTCCATTTGCTGCAAGTAAATCCAAATTGATATCACCAACCAAAAATAAATTCTCATAGACGGGCGCGATTTCCGCCAAGACATCAGCCAAGTTATCTATGAAGGTATGAAAACTTAACTTGGGCGGACGATACACTATCCCCAAACACAGTTTGAATTTTTTGATTTTGATTTCTACCCATAATTGTTCGATAACAAGCTCAGTTACATTAAGTTTACGTACTGAAATATCACTGCGACAATATACGCCCACACCGCCACCACGCTGACCTGATTTACGGTTTTTGTGTATAAAACGGTAATCTGGAATGTTGATAAATTTTAAATCTGTGTAATCCGTAAGCCAAGTCTCGGTAATGGCAGCTATGTCCGGTAACTCGGTCTGTATTGTTTCTATAATTTCGTCCTTCCCAGTACTTAGAGACCTTGCATTTAACAGTGATATTTTAAAGTTTGTTTTTTTCACCAGCACTATATGCACACATATTTACAAATAAAGCATTCGATACTTGAAAAATAATAAAAAAAAAAATAACAGATGACTGCAAGGTTCTACTTATATGATCATCAGATGCGAGATACCTACAAACAGTAAAAACTTGTAAAGTGAAGAACATATGACGTAGCATTACATAATATATACATATGATTCCATAATATAAAGGCCGATAACTCGCCAAAGATTTGCAGATTGAAGCATGACAAAGTTGGAGATATATGACAGCCAAATTACACAAATAGATTTCCTTGCAATAATTATTGTTGTGGAGGAAAGTTTCACGATAGTACGTCTTGTTATTTTGTAGTACAATATGATACAAGTTGTGTACAAAATGAGGCACATTTAGATTAACATACAGAAATCGTAAGTACGTGATATTTTTGAAAAGAATCAACCACCAAAAACCTGCGCAAGGTCATTTTGCGCTTTGATGCGACGTACCGGCGCATCAGCGTTCCGACGCACGAATACGCGTCCATCCTTCGTCCAGGGGTTGCGCCAGCCCAGTCTTCGGCATTCCTGACGAACGCTGTATAATAGTGACCGATTCTGCCTGGTTAAGCGTTCGTTCACGTAGAACCGGGTAGGCGGGCCAGACAGCCCAAGACCTGCTGTGTCAGCCCCGCGACGCACGCGAGCATTTTTCAGTAGGTCGATACGTGGCCCGCGGCGCGCGAGTCGCACCACTAGTGGGCGTGGTCGCACTGCCGACTCATTCGCCTCTGCTGTTCCGGCGAGGCCATCCGGTAACCGACGTGCGCCCACACGCTCCGCAAACACGATGTCACGGTCCCCCAGTTCAACACCGAGCTTCTTGGCTACGAGACACACCAGGTGAGACCGGCTCTCATTAGGCTCTTCAACGATTCCTGTGATTTCGATATCATTCAACAGAATATCCTGATCCCTATCATTTAGTTCTAATCTCAATTCAGCAATCGTTGTGGCCAAATCACTACTTAAAGCGTCCGAAGTTGGCTCTACTGCGCGCTCCTCGAGGCGTCTAACCCTCTCTTCAACCGCCTCGATACGTGCCTGGAAACTACCGACGGTCTTGTGCATTTCCTCCACCTCGCGACGTAGACCAGTGATCTCCTCCTTAACAGTCTGACGCAGACCAGCCATTTCCTCTCTCATGGACTTGAATTCCGAGCGAAATAGTTGAACGTAATCAACATTTTCCTTTGATGGTTCCTGGCCAGGTGATGACCCCGTGGTAACTCCAAACTCGTTGGATTTGACGGGTGTCTCTGTGTTGTCCTGACGGGGTACTTTCACTTTACAATTAGGGCAGGTCCAGGACACTGGAGTGCGTGTTTCGTGTGCTAAATTAACACAGGCTTTATGGTAAACACACGAGCATTTTGTGCACTTAACGCCATCTATTGATGCTATGAACTTCCCACAGCCCGTGCACTTAGCCATTGTAGCACGCGTATAGATCTCACTTGAACTGTCTTCCAGTTAGTTCCAGGGAAGTGCAGCAGATGGCGCTGTGAAGAACGATTATTGACGTTCGAACAATATAATCAAAAAAATACGCTTATCGTTGTGAAATATACTTTTCCCAATAGGGCTGACACATGTATATCACTCTCGATAGTCACCATCTACAAAAAAGTATTGTGTTATTGTCGAAAATCACGTTCACTATTAAATGTAACACAGAGGGTACTTCTTCACAGCTATAAGTTTTACTTGATGATTATTATTAAAATACACAATTAAATACGTAGATAACACTGATTGCACTGCACTTTTAAGTACTCTGTTGAATAATTATAAAATAATTGGATATAATCGTTTGTTTGAATTTAAAAACCGATATTATTACTTAAGGTGTAAACACTGCCGGTTAGGGTGTATATTATCCATGCAATGTGCATGCATGCAATGTGCATTCTCGGCCGATTTCTACCGCACGCGTTTCTGTTAGCCTGTCGAATGTGCGGCCGCCGGCTCCCGGCGGGTGTCGCGTGTAATTCGCTCCGGGAGCCGAGTGAGTGCATTCTGGTCGGAATCAGATTCCATCAGCAACGGTTGCAGCCGTGTGTCGAGGGCGAGTGTGACAGTTGCGGCACGACTGACACTTGACGCCGCTAACACTTGTGCTCCTAACTTCCTATAGATCAAAGGTATCCCAACAGCTATTGCATGGAATATACTTACGAGTACACTACCTAGTCCGGAATTGTATGGTAGGTACTTTCTGTAAATTGGGATCTCCCTAATGAACTAGATCCAGATCTCGCATCTTTTAAACTGGGGCTTTTTATTGGTGTGGTACATAATTGTTACCTATCACTATGAAAGATGAAATGCTTAATTATATTATTAATCATTTGTGCGGGCAATCAAAGAACTAGGTATAAGTTGAGAGGCACTGGCTCAACTTTTTTATGAGTATTATCTATATAAACGCATGCTTCTTTTTATCTCCGGAAAAATAAAACAAAAATTGTCGAGTTTCTTGCGGCGCTTCTCATCAGCAATGGTAGGTCCTCAAAAGGGCCCAGATTTGAACAATTTCCCAATTTATTGAGTTTGATTTAGACTCTCATTTTGATACGCTTTTAAGCCTTTTGAGCCCATTATTCAGCGTTTCCCGGCAAAAGGCAAGCATATTCCTAGAACGTCGTACCTGCGGCGCAACGAGCACTTGCCGCCCATAAATCCTCCGCGAAATCACTTGCATTCCACTCCGGCCACTCCGGCCGCTCCCGGCCGGCCATTGATTCCGCTCCGCTATCGGAATTGTATTCTACATGTGTAATTCGTTCCGCCACGCCATGGGCGCCGCTGCAAAACGGTTTGTTGATAGACTCACTGGATTTGTTGACGCACGATTTTTGCAGGTATTTGTTTTCATAACTAACTTACACAGTGCAAACTACCGCTAGAGAGAAAAATGATAGCATCGTTTGTTTCATTTTAAAATGGAATTGAATTGACCCTTATCTTGATGGAAGTAACGATAGGTGTAATGCGACTCTTAAATTACCTACTCAGAAAATGTATTTACTTACATTAGACTGGAATAATGTCAATATCGAGGGAGCTAGAGAACACACATGCGGAGCGAGAATTCCAAAGCTTTCCGATGGAAATAACGAAAATGATGTAGCGCTTCATTTAGTTGAACTCGAATCCCATGACAGGATGTAAAAGCCAGACAATGTAAAAACTCGACAGGGTAATGGAATAAGATACGAGTAGCGTACTTACCGAATGAAAACGGGAAAATATGTGTACCTAAGTATTAATACTGTTTATTTAACACCAAAAACATACTTCAGATAGACCAGATATACTAAGAACAAAGTAATCCACTCTCCCCTCCACGGTCACATGATGGCGATAGTTATGTACTGAAACCTACGCCAGCTTACACTATGAATTATTTATCAAGTACTTTAGTTGTGTTTGTATAACACTAACCTCCCGTTCGTGCCCTCGTGCGTAGTTAGTTCATCAAGATTTACTCAATGCTTATGTTCAAAAATAGGTACCTATACAAGTTGAGAACAGTATCAAAGATAAACAGAGTAGGATTGAATCCCTCATTAAAAACTTTGTGCAGCATGTTTTTGGACCGAAATTCAACACGACGCTCGTCTACTACTGCAGCCTATTTGCGTCCCACTGCTGGGCACAGGCCTCCTCTCATCACGAGAGGGTTTGGGCTATAGTCCCCACGCGGGCCCAGTGCGGATTGGGGACTTCACACACATCTTTGAATTACTTCGCAGATGCGTGCAGGTTTCCTCACGATGTTTTCCTTCACCGAAAAGCTCTGTGGTAAATTCAAATTGAATTGACGCTCGTCTAAATATACAATTTAAATGTAAAGTGCGGCTTTGAGCAAGCCGGGAGATTGTTTTAAACCCATTGCTCAATGTCAGAGTCGTGTGTGCGCCCGTCGCCGAGGGGCAACACTCGTTTTGTTTTTCATGGAGTACTTCGCGCGTACTACGAGTACGTTATAATCGTGTCGACGTAGATGCTTCCAGGGCAAGTGTCCCCGATTTCCATACAAAATTAACGACTATAGTGAGGCAGATTTAGCAATCCCGTATACGAGTACCTAAGAGTGGATAAAATCGATGTGCCCTGAACTACCTGAATGGGGACTATCGTTTCTTTGCTCACCAGTTGGCGCCACTGTTGACTGAGGTCCAGAGGTATAGCTGTGAAAGGCGACTTTATAAAATCGGCGCCGAAACAAAGTCTTAAATCTTGAATCTCATTGATTTTATTAATTATAAATAACTATCATCATATCGAGTAGCTATGCCGCAATGTTCTGCAGTTCCGTTTTGTTCGGAAAAAAAGTTCTTTTTTTTCAAAGTGTTAACATTCATCACCAAATAATCCATATTTGTGATAATTTCACGAAGGATATCACTTTTCAACAGGTAAATTAAAGAAACTATCATTTATGTCACGAAGCTTACCAAAACCAGTGAAAAGTGAATGTTATTGGACCTCTCGCGACACTAGCGCCTCTAGTGGCAAATTCACACGCGATAGCCCCCATTGGAACCGCCTGAAACGTGCATATGAGATCCATTAATTCAGTTTAAAGGAACTTTATGGCTATTGGTCTTGAGATCTCCCATATACATTTTCCACCCTGGATATGATGGAATAAAATGCCATTGAACTCGATTTTAGTAATCTTTGTGGGTTCTGCTTATATATAAGTGCCGCTATTATTAAACACACTATTATCGGGACTTAACCGCGTAAAAACTATTTGTATTTTACCTCGACGTTTCGGCCGCGATGCAACGGCCGTGCAGTCCCGATAATAGTGTGTTTAATATGAGTGTGTATCGCGAAAGTTTGAGACAATGAAGTGCCGCTATGTGGCCAATTTGCTGAATAAATGATTGAATATAAATGTGTTATGTATAAACATTGATCGTATTATTGTCAAGACAATTTTGGACCTACACTGTAGAAAATAAAGTTTATAAGTTGCATTTACAAAAGGAATAGGTAAATGGTGTACAATGTTCTTTATAGTCAATTCTATGCAGTATGTAAAGTGTAAATAGTTGACGAGTGGGTTTACGGCGGCGAGCAATTCCCTCCTTCATGGGGTGAGGAGGGTGGGGGGAGGTATTCACTTCCGCGATCGCAGCTCCACCTGGCGGACACAATTTGCAACTCGCCGCTGAAGCCTACATTAGGCGATAATGTGGTCAGAAGTATGTGTCAGTGGAACAGACACGGGGCAGATGAAATCTAAAAATAATATTAGGTTTCTTGGTTCGCGACCCAATGCATCATCTTTTAATTACTTTGCGGATGCGTGCAGGTTTTTTCATTATTATATGTATAAAAACACCGAAAAGCTCAGTGGTTACCTAGATATAATTTTGTTCACTTGAATGTGCACATCGAAAGTAAACGTACTAAAGGGATGTTTCATTTTGTTATCATAAATGGATTGAGTGTCTTTGCGGGAGCAGAATACATGTATATCTACCGTGGCTTTGTTCAATTAAAATCAGATATTGGAATGTGATTGATACTGTGTTCGATACTAATTGGAGATTGATATTTACAAATATTTTTTGTTACAAAGTGTTTGTTGTTCTCTAGTGAGTTATTTACAAAAACATGTGTTAACATTATTATTAGATGAAAAGCTTTTCAAGACGCCTCAAAAACTCTAGCCTTCGCTTCACCGCGTCTTTCAACCTCGCGCTGCGAAAATGCACTTGGTATTTTCGCCCGGAAATTGCGTCTGCAATGAAATGACATATTTCGTAGAGCGCCGCCGTAAATCCAGACGGGATTCCTCACGCGGGCGTCGGCGATGAGATATCTAACTGAAGCCGTTACAGTTAAATTATGTGAAACTATATAATACTAGCTTCGCCCGCGACTGCGTTTGCGGGCACGATTGTATACACGACACTCCCACTTCATCTCTAAGGACGTTTACTCGTACGTTTCTCGTCCAATCGTTTGGCTGAAACAATTGAATGAGAAACCTGATAACTTAGATCTAGTTTAGTTAACACACATACAAACAGTGAAGTGCTATGACCATATACTTCCGCCCATATTTCTCGGATTTGTATAGTTCGGATTAAATTTTAATTTACCACTAAGCTTTTCGGCGAAGGAAAACATCGCGAGGAAACCTGCACGCATCTGCGAAGTAATTCAAACATGTGTGTGCAGTCTCCAATCCGCATTGGGCTCGCGTGAGGACTATAGCCCAAACCCTCTCATGGCGAAAGGCCTGTGCCCAGCAGTGGGCCGTAAATAGGCTGTTGTGGTAGTATCGGACAGCGGTGCGTAAGCACCCTAACTCGAGTTAAGTTGATACTATTATACCTACCTGGCTAACCCGAGCGTTACCCGGTTAACGGCTTGGTGCAAGTGCTCCTAAGAAGTATAATACATATACCTAGTAGGTATTACTATGCCAACGAATGACACCCAGAAATTATAAATTACGAGTATAAATAAATCGAATCAAGTTTATAAATATCAAACGCAGCAATTAAGTTTAATAAAAATCGTCCAAAAAGTTTACAGGCACAGCATTTCCACAACATTCCCACAATTTTGGATATCAGAATCCAGAATGTTATTAGAATCAAATGATAAAATCAAAACAATGTACCGACTGTGCATGTGCACTGCGAGCTTGTGGCAGGACTTTGTTTTCCTGATTGGCAAACTATTGGGCAACTTACAGACTCACGGTTTGGCTCATAATATTACTATGAAGTATGTTTTTTATTCTACATTCAACTTTTGGATATCGGCTATGATTTTATGGCCGTGTCCGGAGCTCAAGACATAATGTAAACCATACGCGCGGCTGCACATCGGAAAAATATCCGCAGTCCGCATATTATATTCATCATCATCATCATCATCATTTCAACCGAAAGACGTCCACTGCTGGGCATAGGCCTCCCCCAAGGCTCGCCACTCAGACCGGTCCTGTGCTACTTGCTTCCACCGATTTCCCGCCGAAGAAAGTCTTCGACTTATGGTTCCGAGACGTGGGCGCTCACGATGGGTCTCATAAGAAGGCTCAATGTCACTTAGAGGGCAATGGAAAGGGCTATGCTCGGGGTTTAGATCCGCAGTAGAACTGGGGTCACCGACATAGCCCGAAGAATTGCGAACCTTAAGTGGCAGTGGGCGGGGCACATTGCTCGCAGGACTGATGGCCGATGGTGCCGGAAAGTTCTCGAGTGGCGTCCGCGAACTGGGAGACGAGCTGTCGGTAGGCCTCCAACAAGATGGAGCGACGACCTCGTGAAAGTCGCGGGAAACCGGTGGAAGCATATTATATTGTACTTACCTATTTTCCCCGTCCTCGCTTGAATCGTACGGTCTTTCCTCACTGTCTAAAGCAAACATACATACACCTGTCAGCGTTATTGCCGACCTAAGATTTTTTCATATCAATGGTATAGGCTAACGAGCGCACAGCCCACCTGATGGTAAGCGGTCACTGCGGCCCAAGGACACGGAAATCTCTCGAATGCGTTGCCTACCCTGAGGCCTAACATGGAATGCCCTATGGGAATGCCTCTGTACCAGAAATTTCACCGACGACACACCAACAGAAATTTCATTAAGTCAGATTTCAGGCATTTGACGAACCTTATTGTCTTTTGTAGTTAGTTTACTAGGTGGTTAGTCGAGCGTGCGACTGATGGGCTAATTTCCAGAAGCGCGGGCCGGCGCGACGTCGCGGGCCGCCGCGGCCGATCCAGTGATAAGCTCTTCGTGTGATTCCGCGCCAAATTGCCTGATGTCTCTATTATACTTGAAGCTAATCGAAATGGGAAAGGTTTGCACGATAAATCAATTCACTCGTAGTAGACTGGTACAGAATGCCTTTATGCATTCAATCCGCCAATTGTATACATTTTATATGTGCAATGAACTTTAAATAAATAAATAGATGACGTTGGTCCGTTGTCTTCGAGTGGCGCACATGAAGTTCAAGTTCGAATTGGAAAACGTCGTCTTTCGCATCGCTACTAACGGATGGCCAAACGCAATATGTTCTGCTGTAATGTTTCTACTCGTATAAAACTCAAATGAGACTGAGTGACATCGACGCACGGCAAAAATTACTGGACGGATCGGAATGAAATTGAAGCTTGCAGTATAATGTTTTTTGTACCTTTTTCTCATGTGTAGTGTTCATAAAGAATATTGTATTGTATTGTGTATTCTTAATCGTAATACCTATTGGCATAAATTGTGAATGTTGTTATCGTGTCGTCAATTGCGAAGAGATACTTGGCCAACAGGTGTGTTAATAATTATTATAATAAGAAAGGACCGTTCGGGGTTCCATAAAATGATTTTACTATTCAAATGAAAAGTTTTTCGTATTGATAAATAACAGATAACCTAATCGTACCTATTAATTGCAATTAATTTTGTTTATACATGCTTATAAAATTCGATTAAGTTGCATTGAAATGATTTGGTGTCAAAGAAATTGACGAATATTTTGTTCACGACTGATCGAATTAAGCAATGTTAAATACGCCTAAAATTTTACAGGAGAAACCTCGTACTTTTTTTTACTCTTGTATTAAGTTTAAATAAACAAATGTGCCATCCATCGACCTCATCCTTATTTACGAGTTTGGTCCCAGTTAACAGCAACAGGACCTGCGTATTCTGCTGCGGTGCCTCTGTAATTTCAGCGTGCATTTGTGGTCCGATCTATCAAAGTATGCGCGGAGCATAGATTTTAACTCTCAGCGTCTTGCATCTCATGAAATATACTTTATTGAACACTACACATTCAAGGAACAGTACAGACATAATGTAATATAGTGTACGCAGTGCCGTCTTTACCACATGGGCACACGGGGCCTGTGCCCAGAGCCCCCATTCTCAGAGGGTCCCGAAAGAAAGACAGTAACAAAATATAATTAAAATCATATACTCGTAGTTTCGATGAAATTTGGTATAGAGATAGAGTCCCGGGGAAGTACATACGCTACTTTTATCCCGGAAAAGCGCATAGTTCCCGCGGGAACGCGATATAACCGAACCGAATTCCACGCAAGCGAAGTCGCGGGTAGAATCTAGTGTTAGGTATTGTGTTAGTATAATTCGCTTTCTTTACTTTCCAAAAGGGCCCCAAATTCTTGTGTGCCCAAATGCCCAAGGGCCCCGGCATAGTTTAAGACGGCCTTAAGTGTACGGAACCGCGATAACCTGTCCTGGTATTGACTTATAGCGGCAGCCGGCCGCGGCGCGGGCTCGCGGAGGCGCAGGCGCAGGCTGTCGGGCCCTGGCGCGTGAGCGAACAACACTACCGGATAACAAGCCGCACTAGCATTTTCATTGGCGCGTTCAAGCCTTCAAGGGTAACCAGACCACTATTTTGCTATGTCAATGACTTTTTATCATAAAATTGACTTATTCCGCGACTTGGATAAAAAAATATCATGAATTTTACTTACGTTACGTACAGTGTGCCTACCTTTAATGTTATCTAAATAAACGTACTTAAGTATACATTTTAATTAAAAGGGTAATTTTTCTGTATCTTTCTTTTTTCTGTCTGTCTGCCTGTTTGTTAGAGTTAATCTCCGGAACTACTGGACCAATTTGAGTGCGGTTTTTAATGGCAGATAGGGCATCATTCGGATATAACCTATGTTTGATTAAAATCGGATATCGGAAAAAATACCGGCACTTTTATATTCCACGCAGATGAAGTCGCGGGGCACAAATACATAGTTTAAAATATTAGACATTTCCAATAATGTTTGTACGTAGGGTCAGGTGTCCAACAATGAACCACCAAAAATTTGCGACATCATAAGTCGGTCCTATGTGAACGTATTTAAGCACTTTTTTGCGTGATCACTAACTGGTTATCGGGCTTTAATTTCGCATCAAAATTATAGACCAAAACCTAGTAGAATTCGAGTTTTTTTACTTTAAAGAAAATCTGAGAAATGGTTAACTGTGTACCAACGGATGTACACACTGAACCGGGGTTGAGTCTACAATGAACCGGCCGTGTACACAGTGGATCAGTACATTGATTTAGTTGAAACTACATGTCTTTATATAAAGCTATGTAGTATAATGGTAGGATCCTAAATAAAACAATATATGTACGATGCTGAAATATTAATTTTATTTAATTATTTTCTTTATTTCACAAAATCTACAGCACTAATGATATATACATGTTTATCTTATAGTTGGAACTTACTGCCAATAACAGATTTTCATTATTAATATATATTTAACATCTTTCTTCTCACTTGGTTGCCCGGTGTACGCTCTCTTCACAGCCCGATCTACCCCCATTCTCCACGTGTCCGAGCCAGCTCAGTCTGGCCGCTTTGGTCTCTCCAATTATATTTGGCTCAGCCACAAGTTGTTCCACCACGGAATTAGTCCACACTCCATTTTCCTACACCGGCCCCAGAATCTTCCCGAAAAAAAATCTCTTAAAAAGTCTTAGAGACTTTAGCAACATAGTAATAATTATTTATCTTTTGTGTTTGAATTAATATCATGACATGATGACATAATCACCCACTTTAGGGTTTCGTTTTAGGGGTGCAAAGTTTTTATCGATCATGTTTTCATCTTCGTCACTTTCATTATGGAATTCGTCCCTTCCAGATGAGTCCCCGCTTGCTTTAAAAACTTCATCATCACTAGAGGAATCATTAAAATCATTTAAGGTCCATGTTTAAAATTCATTAATTTTTGTTCCACGTCCGTCGTTACCAAATTTCTACTCAATCGGCCCAGTCACCATCATCATTTTAGCCGAAAGACGTCCACTGCTGGACATAGGCCTCCCCCAAGGCTCGCCACTCAGACCGGTCCTGTGCTACTTGCTTCCACCGGCCCAGTAAGTTTCGGAAAAAATTGGCTGTGACAGAGAGTAATCCTATAAGGGTTCGTTTCTTACTTTTTCTCTGACTTACTGCGCACTGCTCGATATAATTTATCAGATTTCTTCCTTGTTCGGGGGAAAATGCTGTATTGACTTCAGAATTGGGCACTAATATATTCATCATTTTTGCTTCTAAAAACATACTTTCTTAGTATAGGATAGGACAATTTACAGTCTTTATTGGCAGCTTTACGAATGCTTACGCCATGTTTCACCAAAGCGACCTTAAGGTAAATTAATTATTTTTTCATTTTTCCAGTTTCGACCGCGCCATTCTAAGAAAACTTTTAATTTATATTATGTAAATAATTTTAGCAATTATAACATTTTTGCTAACTGTTTCTGCCAATAAAACAACAAGAAATTAAAAAAGAAGGTGAAGTACACAGTGAACCTACTAACGAAAAAAGTACTGGTTAATTGTGTACTGACGGTAAAAATGCAATCATGCGGTTCATTGTGTACCACATCTTTTTGGTTCATTGTGCACGAACTACTACTTCAGATGTTTTAGGTTAGGTAAAATATAAACGGAACAAGATGGCGCCAAATGGGTATTCGTCAATTGTAGCCAAGTAGTTATTCTGCAAAATGAATTATTTTCATGTGATACAATTGATAAAAAGCTATTGAAATGAAACAACACAAAACTTACGTTTTTTCTTGTTTTGGTGTCGAAATTCACTAAACACGTCACCACTCATACACTTCTGGCTCGAACCGGCCGTCGACTGGGGAGCACGGGAGGGGGCAGTATTGGAGCGAATTCTTGCTAATATCAAAGTTTGGCAACGTCGCAAATCCATAATAAAGCGATGGCTCAATGTGTACGACTGGTTCATTGTTCGACACCTGACCCTACTTACTAGCTACAAGTCTAGTTTGTATAAAGTTGATTTCTGGAATTGAAAAATACGACGAAATATTTCCAATCATTCAATTACAAATGGAATGATTATAGCCCTTTATCCCGCCCTACTTACCAAACTTTGCAGGCGTATGGGAGGCGGGAATGAAGTTCAAATAGCAAGGGCCACAAGCCACTAGCGTAGGCAAGAGTGAAATAACAATGATTTCTCTCTCCTTCATTTAAGACTGTCTGCTTGGCAACGATGTAAGAAAAAGATATACATACTCTTACTTTTCTTTCTTTCGAACTAAAATGCCTTCATTAAACAATATACATACTTAACAGTGTACATTTTCTTCCTAGTCAGTAAAAACACAGAAATAAGTTAGTTTTGAGCTTAAAACGCTCGCTTTAAACTTTCAAGATTTGATCACTATCAGTGATCTAGTTAAGTATATTATTATTTAGCTTAATTTTAGTGAGTACTTACTGTATTTTGCTTTGTAAAGCTCACATTTATTGCATGTAAGTATTTAACTTTTCATCCACTTCTACCTAGTTATTGCATCATAATCAAACTAGGCAAGTACATATAATGCAGAAGACATGACAATGCAATAATATGGTACCACCGAGCTGACCTGCTGATGGAGCTGGAGGCAGGCAGGAGAAGTCAGAGCGTTCATCTTGTTCTCAGCCACGGGCTAGCGAGCGCTCTGGTAGAATAGGATGACGACAACTTTTTTTTCCTTAGTCTATCAGGAAGATTATTGAAAAGTATTGGACATGTATTTTTTCTTTTTTCACATAATCAAACTTATACGGAGATATATTGAGTTGAAATGTCGCGTGACGTCACGGTTAGCTACGATTTACACCTAACGGTGACGTAGTTAGCCCCCACTCTCCGTAATGCGTTTTAACTGAGTCATTCTTTGTTAATTTGATAAACGAAAAATACGTGTCTAGTATTTTTTTATTACCTGACTGACGGAGTAATTAGAATTTCGATTTCTTTACCCTGTCGTCATCCCCATTCATTTAATTTTCTGACGCGCAAAAGAGCCAGAATGTGGCCAATTTGCTCAATAAATGATTTCATTTAATTAAATTACTTTAAATGCTTTTTTTCTTTAAAATCTAGATACTAGTTCAGATCGCAATTTTGAAACTGCTTACCCATTATCCTAAATTCGGATATTTCCACGCGAACGGGTTTTTTAACACTTCTATAACTATAACCATCTATGTGTCTCATCAGGCAGGTAAATAGGTACGAAAATTTTAATTATATGCAGGACGACGTTATTTATAAGTAGGTGGGTGAATTTTCAACATGAGTTTTTTGCATGTCCCATGCTTGCAAAAAAATAACTATGCTATATTCCAAAAAGAGTCTCTTGAGACTTCAGTCATTAGCGCCAACCCCGATGGACCCGGCTAACATCGTTGTATTGTGCCCTCTCACAGGAATGGGCGTCACCCTGTGAGCGACCTGTGAATCGACCCTTCTCGTGGGAACAAAAATGAATACAGAAACTCCAAACCAACCCCAACCACAACAAAAAAAAACCTAACTCAGCAAATCTTATGTCCAGCGCTATTTAACAGGCAAAGATCGTCATCTGCAAGTGGACTTGGTCGACCTGGACAGAAAATGCATACAAGCCAAACGCAGTTAACCCAAGGAACTGCAATCTCTACAGCGAATCCCGAATATCCTGCTCCTCCACCGTGGCAGCGGACGATTCCTCCCCCCCAAAACAAGAAGAGAAAAATGAGCGACTCACCGACAAATAATGCGACATCTACTAACCGGTTTAGCTGCCTACCACTGGACTCAGCCGAGGAGCTCACGTTACGTGATGATCCAAAGCCAAGCAAACCTCCTCCTATCGTCTTAACAGGCATCGAGGATGTTACTGAGCTCTCTAAACTACTAGAATCGGTGAGTAAACCCGAGGAATACAGATTCAAACTCATTAACAAATACGTTCTCCATATTCTTGCCAACACCGCCGAAGAATATAAGAAAATTATTACGGTCATAAGAGAGAAGGGGCTAATAGGCCACACATTTACTCCAAAAGACGCCAAGTGCTGCCGTATTGTCATAAAAATCCTGCATCACAGCACACCGCACCAAGAAATTATTTACGTGATTGAAGCAACAAACAACAAAGTTAAGGGCGAAATTATTAACGCTCGGTTCGGTGCCGATAAGACACCCACCTCAACATTATTTGTCAATATCGAGCCAAGCACAAACCGCGCTGTAAAAGATATAAAATATAAATAAAACTATCGTACAGTGTCAGCGCTGCCAGGAGTATAGCCATTCCAAAAATAACTGCATGCGACCGCCTAGATGCGTCAAATGTGGCGAAGGGCATAAAAGCTCTGACTGCCTTAAAAAAGATAGGATGACACCCGCTAAATGCGCTTTATGTTCATGCGGCCATCCAGCCAACTACAAAGGCTGTGAAATATACAAGGAACTTGTGTCGCGTAGAACTAAAATTTTAACTCAGAGACCTAGAACTTTCACCAGAACCGCTCCAGCCGCTCTGGCAGACCCCCCGGTCCCACCTCTCATTCCCTCGGAAATGCATGCCACCAGCCAACACAAGACGTAAGTATGCTGACGCCCTGGAGAGCGAACCACTAACGTACTATAATTCTCGTTTCCCTGAACACAACAAATTCTCACTAGAGAATATGCTTATCAAGCAACATGAAAAAATAGACCTCTTAATTCAACAAATAGGCTCTCTGGTTAGCCTTATATCTACACTCGTCTCGAAAGTGACAAAATGACTTCATTATTAATTGCGACCTGGAACATTAATGGACTGGCTCATAGTGCACATGAACTCGAACTATTTTTGAAATCAAACCGAATCGACGTCTGCCTTATCTCAGAATCCCATACTACATCGACAAGCCGAATATGTATACCAGACTTTTGCACCCACGTCACTCCTCACCCGGACGGAAGATCTCACGCTGGCTCAGCAATCACCATCAAGAAATGCGTAAAACACTGCTTACTGGAATCATACTCAACCGAATGCATCCAAGCCACAACAGTTCGAGTAGAAGATAGGTCTGGTCCCATCAACCTCTCAGCAGTATACTGCCCACCACGGCATACAATAAAAGAAGAAACTTTTACTGAATTCTTCAAGACGCTCGGCAACCGCTTTATAGCGGGTGGCGATTGGAACGCCAAGCATACCTTCTGGGGCTCAAGGCTTACGACGACTAGGGGTCGGGAATTAAAGAAATGTCTAGACGTCAACCATCTACAAGCATTATCCACAGGTGAACCTACATACTGGCCCACCGATACTAATAAAATCCCGGATTTGCTGGACTTTTTTATTACAAAAAGCGTCTGCCAACTTAACACGCACATCGAGTCTAGTCTGGACGGTTCCTCCGACCATTCCCCGGTCATATTGACATTAAGTCCAATAACCATATTCCACGAATGTAAGAATGAAGGGATCTATAACGCGAGAACAGACTGGGACAGTTTCAGAGACTTCATTGATAAAAACATTGATCTTAAATGCTCGGTAAAATGCCCAAAAGAAATAGACAACAATGACCAATTTAATCCGGGTGCCATCTATTTGGCATAATTCTTTTTGTCCGAAACTGTTTACGCATAACAGGCTTCGCATAATTTATTTACGCCGAATCTTGACTTTGCCGAATTTTTATTAAGCATAATTCTTAATTGGCCGAACGTGTGTTTACCCGAATATTGTGTTGGCATAATGCTGACTTGGCCGAATTTTATTATGCATAATATTGTTTGGCATACTAATAATTTAGCAGAATTTTGATAGGCCGAAATATTGTCCGAATTTATGTCCGAAACAACAATTCATGTAGGGAGCGCCAAAGTTCATATAAAATTGCTAGTCCGAAAACTGGAATTCCGAAAATGTATGTCATAAACGATTTTAGCTAAGTATAAAATTTTGTATGATATAATTTGTTCAACATACTTATCTTTATTAGATAGAGTTTGGCGGTTCACGGTGTGCGGTAACACCAAAGTTTGGAGCAAAGTCGACTCGCATAGGTTAGGTTAGGTTATTTTTTATATGAGTAAACGAAATTATAATTTAATAAAAATCCCCCCTCTCCCTATTTAGATAATCATCGATGTTATACAAGATACTCATTTAATTAAATCGGCGAAAATAAAGGTATGCGAAAGTAGTTTTCGGCGTAACAAATTTCGGCGAAAGTAATTTTCTGCCTAAATAATATTCGGAATTCGAAAATTATGCGTGAATACTATTCGGCGTAAATAGATTATGCATAATAGAATTCGACGAAAAATCGTTATGCGAGATTAGTTTCGGCGTAAACACTATTATGCCTATACTGATTATGCAAAATCGAATTCTGCCAAAAAAAATTATGCGTAAACAAGGGGAACCATTTAATCCAAGTCGCCGCTTGGAAAAGCACCCCTGAGCTGAATGTCTCTGCTCAGATTAATATAAGTATGTTGAACAAATTATGGTCCCAAGATACAGGCCCAGCCTAGTTTGGGGTCCGCCAGACATCTCTACTTTTGTAAATCCACTTGTTTTAGCAAATAAATAAATATTTGATTTGATTTGATTTTGAGATGGCAAAAATACCTGCAACTATACGACGCCAGCTTGCTGAGAAACGTCGACTTCGTAGAATATGGCAGCAATACCACAGATATGAAGACAAAACGCGCTTAAATTATGCAATTAAGGACCTGAAAGATCTTCTGTCCAAATCGATGAACGAGTCGATCGCTCGTAGATTAGAGAACATGTCTCCAGACGCCCACGGAGTCCATTCTTTGTGGCAAGCAACTAAAGATCTACCAAGACCGCAACAGTGCTTGCCACCGATAAGATCAGGCTCTAATTGGGCGCGTACAGATGCAGAAAAATCCGAAGCTTTCGCAACTCACCTTGCTGGAATCTTTAAATCTAACGACATGCACGACGACGAAGACCCAGAAATAAAAATGATCCTAAAACAAGACCTACAATTATGCCTTCCCATAAAACCGACCACTCCTCGCGAGGTAGCCAGAATAATATCAAAACTAGACGATAAGAAGTCTCCAGGATTTGATCTCCTAACCCCAAAAGTACTTAAAGAACTACCTAAAAAGTGCATCGTCCTTTCTCACCATCCTCATCAACGCTACTTTCCGAACTTGCTATGTGCCAAAGCTTTGGAAAATTTCCCAGATCGTAATGATTCACAAACCTGGCAAGCCAGCTAATGAAACTTCTTCGTACCGCCCGATAAGTCTGACACCGGTAATATCCAAACTACGGGAAAGAATTGTCTTGACCAGACTTAATCAGCACCTCCAAGAACAAAAAGTAATTCCGGACCATCAATTTGGTTTTCGAAAGCAGCACTCCACTGTGGAACAAGTGCACAGGGTATATCACACCATAAGGCAATGTTTGGAAAAGAAGGAATATTGCTCGGCCGCCTTTTTAGACGTACAGCAGGCGTTCGACAGTGTTTGGCACAAGGGGCTCCTTTGCAAGATAAAACAAGTCTTACCACACTCGTTCTACCCTCTGATGGCCTCCTACCTTAGTAACAGAAAGTTTCAAGTTAAATACCGAGACGCCAGATCATCACTACTTAACTGTCTTGCAGGTGTGCCACAAGGTTCTGTACTGGGCCCGGTACTGTACAACATTTTCACCCACGACTTACCACAGAGTCAAAATGTAACCGTAGCAACATTCGCTGACGATGCTGCGTTCCTATCTTGCAACCGAGACCCCACAGAAGCAAGCAGATCTCTACAAAACCAACTTAACACCACTAACGCATGGTTAAAGAAATGGCGCATTAAGGCGAGTGCCCCCAAGTCACACCATATTACCTTTGCTTTGAGGCGAGGCGACTGCCCATCAGTCAACCTGGGTGAAGATCATCTACCACAATCTTCGTGTGTAAAATACTTGGGGTTTTACTTGGATCGCAGATTGACATGGAAAGATCACATCCAACATAAACGCAACGAAGTAAACTTCCGATTCAAAAATTTACTTTGGCTCCTTGGAAGACAGTCCACTCTTTCCCTCAGCAAATTGAGAGTATACAGCTCGATTATTAAACCAATCTGGACATACGGAATCCAACTGTGGTCTTCTGCAAGCAAATCCAACATTCTATGCCTACAAAGAGCTCAAAACAATATCCTGAGGGTTCTGGCTGCGGCGCCCTGGTTTGCCCGTAACAGAAGTCCACGAGTACTTACAAATTCAAACTGTTGTTGACGAAGCAAAGCGCTACTCCCAAAAGTACAAAGACCGCCTAGTCTGTCATCCAAATCCATGGTCCCAGGTACTCCTGGCGACTAACTCTATCAAGAGACTGAAACGAGCAGATGTGCTACCCGATTAAATAGATGCGCTATATAGCGTACCCCGGTAAGGGATAGGCATATAAAATGTGTATGTGTGCGTCAAGTACATGGGGTGGCAAGGTGGGTAAAAAATTACCCCACTCCAATAACTAGCTATCACACGCGACTTTGACTGACGGTTAAGATTTAGAGAAACAATAGTGGTAAATGTAGGTAACTTACCAAATTTCAGCTATCTACATGGCTTTTATATATGTACAGAAGATATTTCCTAGAGTGGCACACGGAAAGACCTGTTATAGACATGTAGTTTTTATTACAGGTTTTTCCATGTTTTGAGAGATTCCCACATTGGTCCACCAAAATGGACTCCCTGTATTTCTAGCTAGGTAGATACCATCAGGTACCTACTACAGAAGAAATTAAAATGCAAGTATATGTTTACTCATTTATTTTCGGTGTACATAAATCCAAAAAAGATCCCGTCGAATGTTGACGTTTCTCCTTAGTGAAGTCGGTAAAAAATGTCTCAGTTGATCATCATTATTTCTCATTACTAGTTACTACTTCGTGTGAAAGCGTTACTAACAAAGTGACTTACACATTCATATTATTATCATGGGTTTATTTATTTTATTTTTGCAGCATAGCTTTTCCCCAGATATTGGGTATCTGGTGGGCACTCTTATATTTCATAGCTGGTATCCCGAACCGTGGCTAAATTAAAAATACAGCTTGACTCATGGTGGCATACATAGTAAGCAACATCGTAATTTGGGCGGATAATATTAAAAACATTGGTATTTTGAAAATGATTCATTTATGTTATTATTCAAAGATAGTTGGTCAATTTAATAGAACATGAGCTAAATATAACTTACGTAACGCTATCATACCGAACAAGATGAGTTTAAATGGCCAAAATGAAATACTTACGCACGAAAGGTTATGTTTTCATAATTTTGCTGGGTACGTCTTTTATACCTGATGGTCGAGCGAATTATAATCGCTATCTTATAGGGGCAAACGTATATTAGTAAGAACAGTGCACTATCACAAAATATCTGTAATATTTCTCTTATATCAAATAATTTTGTTGTTTACACGAAGTCACACTGACATAATGACTACTCTTTTTATTTGCCACAGCTCAGCTGTGGCAAACACAAAAAAGCTGGTACGCCGATAAGGACAAAAAATCTATTACTTCTCTCATCTTTCACATTAAGAAATGTATAAATGCATCCCGCTCGCACGCTGTCAGATTCGACATGCCATCCCCTTGCGATTAAAGGAGGGTGCGGACATTGGTCCCTACCCACCAAAAGACAATCTCACTCAACGTATCTGATCATAGTCTGGCCGACTGATAGCAGATTAAAAAAAATAAAAATAAATGGTTGTATTCTTTGCCATCATTTATGATGAGGCAAAGCCTTTAATTAATGATAATGAGCTATTAATACGAAAAGAAAATTTAAAGTCCGAAATTGCACGATTAGCATAGCTGTGAGGTATGTCACACGCGTAGTTTCGCTCAGACAAATGAATACCACTTTTCTGTGATTGTCGTTATTACACAAAAATACATACATACATTTCTGTAAAAAGGATTTAAAAGGGCTCTACCTGGCCTATATTATATAGCAGAAAAACATGCAGAAATCTCATAATTTAAAAATACAGAGATCGGAATGTGTTTGTCCCGCGCGCGAACGACTTTTAATGACTGGCAAATACCTGCTGGTTACTGATTGATTGAGCTATTTTAACTCCATTTTTAAGTTACTACGTTGAAGACATACTAGTTCGCGTTCGATTACAAATCACAGTGGACTCGTAGTCTTTGCTGTAATTTAGAAAAATAGGATAGTTCGTGACACGATGTTTTTGGTCAGCCTTCAAGGTAATTTGTGTGGCCAGTAAATATTGCATATTCAACTCTTTTACAATGATGTATATTTAAGTGTTTTATACTTAAGATTATCGAGAATCAATATTCCTATCGTCATTTACCTAAAGCTAATGGTTTCGCCAAAAAAATTAAATGCACTTTTGCTGTAATTTGGGTGGCATAATTTGTGTGCCACTTAGTCCAAACACATTACAATCGCGCCACACAAATTACATTTTAGGTTTTATTTCGACAGTATGAGCATTGTATATGCTTAATTATACTTGTTATCTTTAAAAAACAACATAAATGTAATAACAGTACGTTCTATTGTATACTATATTGAATTAGTCTGTAAAAACTCATTTTGATTTTTAATATTTTTTTCATACCATATGACCGATTTTTTCAAGAAATATCGTGTGCTGTTTTTATAAATGCAAACAAATCAAAAAGTTTAAAAAAAGTTAGTTTTATTTAGCAAATGTATGTCACTAAAGTTAAAAATGTAATTTGTGTGGCGCGTTTGTAATTTGTGTGCAATGAAAATTCTCGGCACCGAATTGTAGCTAAACTATTCATCACAAAAGTATGCCTCTTTTTGCATTTTGTTCATACTTCCAATTTATACTGTAATCCGTTATCAAAATTATAAAATAAAAGAAAAAAAAATGCGCCACGAAAATTACCAAAATACGTCGTCTTCACCCAGGTATTGTGCGATTTGATCTCATCGATGGCAATGAAAAGGTTATTGGCTGTCATTTACTACACTGCTTACCATCCATATTCCAAAATTATTATAAATGCGAAAGTAACTCTGCTTTCTGTATGTCTGTCTGTCTGACTGTTACCTATTCACGCTTCAACCGCTTGACCGATTTACATGAAAATTGGCATGGAGATAGTTGTAATCCCGGGAAAGGACATAGGCTACTTTTCATCCCAGAAAAGCACATAGTTCCCGCCGGAGTGCGATAACCGAATTCCACGCGGGCGAAATCGCAGGCAGAAAGCTAGTAAAAAAATACTTGAATGATTTTTTATATTTTATATCTATCAAGGATTATTATAATCTAAATCTCTATCGTAAATCTATGTCGTAATTTAGATAAATTAAAACCATTATAGGGTTCATCTAGGTATTTATACTATTTTTAAAAGGCGTACTTAGATAAACCACCATCTTAGACACCAGCAAACATGTACCTTATCACTTGACAACCTATCCTTGGTCTCCGCTATCAACAAACGAGGAACTCTGGCGGGAGGGCCGGACTCGGGAGCGGCCGCGGTAATATCCGCCGTGTGAGTCATGGCTCCCGGGGTCCCAGGCTATTTCCGAGTGCCACGCACATTACGGTCGCGGCGTCCAGGCTCTCGGCACTAAGTCAAGACGCTAGATGATTACGCTATAATGTAATGTCATGTACCTACTTTACGAATGGCACTGGGATTGTTACAATTCGGCGTTTATCGCAATCTGACTTTTAAAATCCTTGGAATGTAAATGAACTTCATGAAGGTACGGCCGCGTTCTCCACATGCCCGATATCCAAATAAAAGTGGCTATAATAGCGCCCGATAGACCCCGTCTAAGCTACTCCATGACGCATGATTGGCGATGCCCGAATCTGATCCGGCTTATGCAGATTTACGGCCCATAAAGAACCAAACCCTTGCACCAATAAAATCATCCTGTTTATTATCCGGAGGTATTCGAGGCCATTTAGGAAGCTCACATAAGAGAATAGCTTGATGCGAACTGCCTACTTATCTTTATATACAGATAATGATTTTTAGATCTTTGAAAATATAGTTTATTTTAGTATTTTCTATTATATAACTAGTGCCTATTAAGAGTAGTTAAAATGACACCGTCTTCGGGCGCTTATCATAATTTCGTTCATAGTTTAAACCGAATAGTGTCGGTACCTAGTGCAGTAAACAGCATGTTGCTACTTTCAAAAATGTATTCAGCCACATGTTAATAGCTATGATGATGTGAATGAACGTTATTTTGAAAGCGTCCGTATATAATGAAATACTTACATTTTTCTTTTGCAGGATCCAAAATCCATAAAAAATAACCTCCTCATCAGGAGGTAAAATCCCACTCGACCGCAGCTGTGAACAAGACGCCATGAGTTGGCCGGTGTGGATGCGTGCACGGCACGTGAGCGGCGTCATGGCGCTGCTGCGCGCCACGCTGGCCGCGCTCGCCGTCTACCTCAGCGTGCGCGTGCGCATGCCGCCGCAGGCACACGTGCCGGGTACGTCGCTCCACTCTCGCGCCTTCTTGGGAGAGGAGAGATTAATATGTATTTGTATTAAGACCTCTCATCACAGGAGGCCGTTTGAAAAAATCTACTTACCTAAAATTTCTATTACTAGGTATAGAGTATTGATTAGCTTTCTATGTAGACGCGATCATGCGCTGACTCGTGGTGTGGTTTTCGCAGATCAAGCAACATATGACTTCGTGATAGTGGGCGCGGGCACGGCGGGCTGCGTGCTGGCGCATCGGCTGTCGGAGGCGCCGGGCGTCAGGGTGCTGCTCGTGGAGGCCGGCGGCGACCCGCCGGCGGAGTCACTGGTAACACTCACCTGCCTACTGTAGATATACACACACTTGTGCCTCATCATACTGACGGGCTATTCACCCGGCCTCTCGTTCCAGCTCCCCGGGCTCTACTCCTACATCCCAGGCTCCAGAGTAGACTGGAACTACCAGACCGTCGACGACAAATACTCCAGCCAGGCCCACAAGACCAAGAACATACAGCTCACGCGCGGCAAGATGCTGGGCGGCTCCAGCAGCGCCAACCTCATGCTGCACGTGCGCGGCAACCCCACCGACTTCGACGGCTGGGCGGCGGCCGGCAACCCCGGCTGGGGGTGGGACACCGCCCTCAAATACTTTATCAAGAGCGAAAGCTTAAGAGACCCAGAAATAATGAATTCAGAATTCAGGAAATTCCACAGTGACAAAGGTCCCATGGGTGTCACTAGAGTTTCAAATAAAAATCAAACGCAAATCTATTTCGACGCCTTTCAAGAACTGGGTTACGAAATCCTCTTGGACGCGAACAGCGACCGCCAACTCGTGTTCTCGGAGGGGCAGTACATCTTCGCCGACGGCCTGCGCCAGAGCACGGCCGTCGCGTACCTGGCTCCGGTAGCTCATCGGAAGGATCTTCACGTCCTGAAGAACACGCTAGTCACTAAAGTACTCTTCGACAAAAACAACAAAGCCATAGGCGTGGAAGCTCTGACTGAAACCGGTGAAAAAAAAACGATTAAAGCTAGAAAAGAAGTCATTCTTTCCGCAGGAGCTATTAACACTCCTCAGATACTGATGTTGTCTGGGATTGG
>CAXARK010000004.1:35865-93527 GCA_963971205.1 Aethes cnicana
CAACTCAGAAAATTGGTATTAAAAATAAAAACAAAGCATTAGTCAAATTACCGATAGTTATTGTTAGTTCCATATGCATGGTGCTAATTGACTTCAGTCGCCGGCCGGCTTTATTGCATGTCACTATACTCCACACTCAATCTAGCGAGCTTCTACGTTGTAGCTGTTGGCTCAGAGTTCCATTTCGAACGTCGACATTTCATGCAGCTTAGGATGTTTAGGTCGGAGTCCCCGTCAATAGTTGGAAATATGAATTGGGAATGTAGATTAAAATTATTAGTAAAGCTTTTTTTTATAAATAACCGGCTCATATAACAAGTATTTTTTGTTCTAACTGCTTTGTTTTCTAGTAAAAGTCAGCCGACTGTTATGAGTAGGTACCGGTCTGGATTTTACAAGACAATTAAAGAGTTCAATCTTCATATAGACATTGATTTTCTGAACAAGAGCTGAAATAAAGATCAGTCACCTTTTACACCAAAAAGTATACTCCATCAGTCAAGCGGAGTACCTATAACGATTCTCAGCATTGAGGGACAGGCCAGGAAGAGAGAGATAATAAAATAATACATACTAATATAGGTAATTATAAATGCGAACGTAACTCTTTCTGTATGTCTCTGTTCTACCTGTTCACGCTTCAACCGCTGGACCGATGAAAGATGAAATTTTGCATGGAGGCAGGTAATTAGAGTCCCGGGGAACTAAATTTTTCATAATTTGTAATGACCAGCACAAGTCGCATACGACAACATATGCCACTGAAAATAATTTAAACAATTCAAATAAAAAACGCGGACTGTGGGGTGTTCACGTCGTCTGCAGCTCCGATCAAGCCACCGCAGAGATAATTCACATTTTTATTATTTGAAAAAATATAAAATGTTTTTCTTGTGGCGCTTTTGATGTACCGTTTTCGTCGCGACTTCAAAAAAGTCTAAAAGGAATATAACTAAGTACTTAGTATAAATTGCCCTCTCGTGATGAGAGGAGGCCTGTGCCCAGGAGTGGGACACAAATGGCTGTACAACTAGGTTGTAGTAGTAGTCAGTATAAATCGGCTGTTTATTGATCAATGTCGAAAATCATTTAGTAATAAAAATTATCTCATTGTGATGATGGCATCCATGAGAAAATCCTCACAATGTGTTAGCGTAGCCTCTATGAGCTTCGAGGCGAGGCGAGGCGGTTGACGAGGCGGTAATTGTGCACCGTACCGCGCCCGTGGGCCGCAGCGGCCGCCGCCGGCGCGGCGAAGGCCGAGCGCCCGCGGCGCTAGTGGCAGCCCTGTCGAGTCTAGTAAAGTGGTGTTATTCAGATGTGAGATACATAGATAGACTCTTTGTCAAGTGTGTAAGTCCGACACAGCAATATGTAGAATGATGTCTTGCTATTGCTATATCTTCTTCCAAACAGCTATCTTTTCCCTTTTACCCCGTATCCATGCTAATTTAATAGTTAATGCAATGAGTTGGTTAAGGCACTATTACTTCGATTTCGGACTTATAATAGCAAATTGTTGTACCGCTAAACGCTATAACGTGTCATCTACGTGCCCGACCATCCCGGGGAAGATACACGAAATTGACGACTTGTAGTGTTTTCCGACATTGGCTAGTCCGCAGCGGACGCCCGGGCTGCACGCTAACGAGCGATTGTCCGATTTGCATGGCGCAGCCTCCCGGCGCCCGGCGCGGCGGCCGGCACGTCGAATCGCCGCACAGCACAGGTACTGACTAAATGCCAATAAAACAATAAGAACATAATGAATATGAGTATTATGTAAGTACTCGGGTTAGTAGAGGGGTAGGTATTACTACATTGAATTAGGTAGTCCAAATAAGGAACATCATGGCAGGTCAAATCGTCTAGCTATTATGACATTGGCCCCTCTGGGTGAATTCAAAGTGAAAGTGACGTGTAAAATATCTACGTAACTTATCAGTAATTGAAAATGAAAATGAAAATATTTATTCAGCAAATAGGCCACATCTGGGCACTTTTACACGTCACTTTTAAATGAATTTAACAGAAATGAATTTACCATTAATAATTAGATGAAACAGCGTTCGTTCAGAGGGGGTGCGGGTGGTAGGGGGCTGTCCGAAGCAGGCGCCTGGAGCCGATACTCTATTAAGAATTTATTGTACACGGAGCCGCCTAGCACCACCGCCATCAATTGAAATTAATACCGAGGTTAAAATAATTGTTATGAATTTAGCACATCGGCGTGTAACGAGATTAGATGCCATTTCATTTCGTTTACTTTTTCGTTTTGTTTAAAAAAAATGTAAGTTTCAATTGATAGATATCGATAAGTGTTATGCTTTATCCCATGACACTATCGGATAAAGGTGGTCAATTACTGTGACCCGATAAAATTCAGTTGTTCAGTAAAACTGTAAACAGTTTGAAGGCAAAATATAAGTACTAAGTCTTTTATACATTTAGCAAACCTGTCAGCTGTACTGTATGTGCGTTTTACTCTAACTACGACTACGAGTATTAAATTCATTTGAATAAAACCCTGTGAAATAATTAAACTAAAGTGTAACTTGAATTTCCTAATAAGTTTAATCGTAGAAATTCGCCGTCAACGGCAAACTTCACCGAGATTTTTCACTCGGTCATAAACGTAATGAATGCAAATGGGCGGCGCACGCCGCGCCAACTGCGCCGGGATTTTCACGTTATTTTAAAGTTTAAACTTGCTTTAATAACTGTTACTTTGCAAGGAGAGCCGGGTCAGCGAGTGCTGTATGAAAATAAAATCTTTGATCCGCCCAAAACGTACAACTTTGTTATAATGGCGAGTCCCGTACATACCTATGTATACAACGAGCTCAAAAGACAATGAGTTTTTCAAGGTGTTGACGAAAAGAGTCGAAGTAACTAATCTAGGCCATAAAACCGCATTTGAAGGCAAACGTAAAAAGTTCATCATTATCATGTTTCCCAAGGCTCGCAATCCTGTGCCTCGCACATCCACCGGATTCCCGCGACCTTCACTGAGTGGCCACTCCGTCCTACTGGGCTCGTGTTACGGTTAGTCTCCGGACGCTATTTCGCGCGGTGCCCAAGAGAGAAATCCCGAGTGTAGTGTAGCTCTCCCATTGCGCTTCGAGTGAGCTATCTGGATGCAACAGGAAGCTGTAGTTAGCACTTGCTTGTAAACCAGGACATTTGTGGCTGTCTCTTCGGTTAGAGATGTATATATGTAAACGTGCATTGTCGACAGATACCGCAATGACAAGGCAGCGCGTGTAGAGCCGCCGTGCTGACGTGTGCGGCGATGTCATTAAATCGTTTGAGGCTTGTGTTGCGGCCCGGGCTTGTACGATACAGCTAAATGCTAATGACGATTCAAGCATTTCAAACGAGTTATGCTCAGAGACAAAATAAATAGAGTACCTAATATTTCATAGACAAGGCGTCTTCTTAACGCAATGCGTGCTCGCGATTTTTGATTTTGAAAGTGTATATTAATACTGTTTTATTTTTGGGACTTGGACAAACAAATGGATCTCAACGCTGGTCCCCCGATACGTGGACGCCATGGATTTTTATTATTTTGTGAACTCCTCGGCTTCATCGGCCATAAGTTCTAACTGCAACCATCGCGACGACATCTGTTTCGTAGACTGTATTCACATTTTGTAAAGTCATTAACTATTCCCATTATAAAACTGTTTCCTGTGACATTTAATTTCTACAGTAGTGTGAGCTGTCCAGAGCGCGCACACTAGCACTGTGCTAATTGTTTGTGTGCTCGTAATGATCGGATTACCTGCGATAGTCCCGACGCCCTCGCCTCGCCACAGGCCCTCGCCCCAATTTGCACACCACACACGATGGGAACTTGTTAAATTAAACACTGCCATACCGTCTGTTCACACTTGTTAAACACTCATACACTGTCTGTGCTCTTAACAGGATACAAATGTTCAGCCCTCACAGGGAATAACTTCCCATGGCCCCATTGCTAGGAACTAACCTCTCATCAATTTTTTCAAACCAAATGCCATTTTTATTTAATAGTTGTAATTATAAACACCCAAAGAAAGTAAGTAAGTACTAGTAACTACGACACATATTTTTTTTTAAGTTATGGATACTTACAGGGAAAAAAAAATGTGGTACCTAATTGGTCATGCATGAAAAATCACAAAGGACTTGATTTTTTCATGGATAGGCAAAACATTTTGTTAACAAACGGCAGTCACGCCTTACAAGATTTTGACAAGTTTTGAAATTTTCTAAACCTTGTGTGACATATTAAGTAATTTGAATACGTTTCGTTCCTAACTACCGGCCAAATATAGCCCAAAATCGTGAGAAAACCTGTATTTTAGCCGAATGAAAAGTAACCAAAGCGTATAAAGGCTTCGCAGCTCCGAGATGCCAATCGGGCGTGTGCAGCCTTAATCTGTTAAAAGCGAGCGCTGCCGGCGCGCCGCGCGCGGCTCAGCCCAGAGTGCCCGCGCCATGCTTTTAAAGTTGTTAAAAGAGAGGTTTAATTGCCCAAAACCGTACTAGTTATCAGGTTCACCCTACCTACCGTACCAAATGTTATCATCATCATCATTTCAGCCAAAAGATGTCCACTGCTGGACATAGGCCTCCCCCAAGGCTCGCCAATCAGACCGGTCCTGTGCTACTTGCTTCCACCGGTTTCCCGCGACCTTCACGAGGTCGTCGCTCCATCTTGTTGGAGGCCTACCGACAGCTCGTCTACCGGTTCGCGGGCGCCACTCGACGTGACCCTAGTTCTACTGCGGATATCCTCATTTCTGATTCTATCACGCAGAGAAACCCCGAGCATAGCCCTCTCCATTGCCCTCTGAGTGATTTTGAGCCTTCTTATGAGGCCCATCGTAAGCGCCCACGTCTCGGAACCATAAGTCATCACTGGCAACACACACCATGACCACCAGATGTTATCAGACCATACGAAACACCCGAACAATTAAGCTCTTAGATTAAGCTATTAATTGTTTTATTGAACCTAATTAAATTAAACTGATTCTACTAAAACCTTCCTGATTTGAAGATGGCCGGATTTCCAATAAAGAATACAATTTGAAAAGCTGAAAAAGTAGTTTGAAATGTAGTATTACTAGCTTCTGCCCACGACTTCGCCCGCGTGGATTTCGGTTATCGCGTTTCCGCGGGAACTATGCATTTTTACGGGATAAAAAGTAGCCTATGTCCATTCCCGGGACTCAAACTATCTCCGTACCAAATTTCATCCAAATCGGTCCAGCGGTTGAAGCGTGAAGAGGTAACAGACAGACAGACAGACAGATAGACAAACAGAGTTACTTTCGCATTTATAATATTAATATAGTTAGTAAGTATGGATGGATTATCCATATCCATATTAATATTATAAATAATAGGTATTAAATACTTTGAAGCGTTTTGAAATGTGATGGCGCGGGACCTCCTATAGTAACGTAGATTATCTCTACCTCATTTGAGATTGCGAAGTAGGTACTTGAGCTCTGCTGACCGTACTCGCATCGACTCGACTGCACAAACATAAATGAGAAAAAATTCGTGACACTTCTCAAGACATTTCTCTTAGTCGATGTTAATGAAACTTGTAAACGTGGATTTGGATCTAGATCTAGACCGTCGAGAGACCCTAAGCCCCGAGCCCGGCGTGTGCCGGTCCAGCGCTGCGCTCATAAAGTTAGCTTCATAAGTTAACTGAGATTATTGTGTCATGCGGTCACGTTTATTAGGTACTAGCTTCTGCCCGCGACTTCGCCCGGGTGGAATTCGGTTATCGCGTTCCCGCGGGAACTATGCGTTTTTCCGGGATAAAAAGTAGCCTATGTCCTTTCCCGGGACCGCAACTATCTCCATGCCAAATTTCATCCCAATTGGTCTAGCGGTTGAATCGTGAAGAGGTAACAGACAGACATACAGACAAAGTTACTTCCGCATTTATAATATTAATATGGATTTAGCAAAGTAAATGCAAACTCGAATCGCATCGTAGCAGGTTTTTTGTGGTCAGACGGAAAAGCATGAAGATTGAACCCTGATTGGCCCATGCCGTCAGCACGCAGGGGACTCCTCATTCCCGCGTCCTCCTATGTGGTAACAGTCAGAATAGGGATGACGACAGGGTGAAGAAATCGAAATTCTAATTAGTCCGTCAGTCAGGTAATGAAAAAATATTAGACACGTATTTTTTGTTTTATCAAATTAACAAAGAATGACTAAGTTAAAACGCATTAAAGTTGGAGAGTGGGGGCCAACTACGTCACCGTTAGGTATAAATTATGTAGGGTTGAAGTAAAGGAGCGCAATCTTTATAGTTCCAAAAGTGAACACCAAATCTGGTAGATTGGGGGCGCTGCGGTCGTCACTCCACTCAAGCCACCTAGGCGGATAGTCTGCAGTAGCGCCTTCAGATGGCGCCGCTGAGGCGAAAACGGTTGTGAGGCGAGTGTGTTTTGTTTTGTTGCATATCAAATCCGCTGGACACGTTTTCAACTGTTTCGCCATATAAGATTGCGCTCCTTACCAAGACACATTCCACACACCATAATATAAATCGTACCTAACCGTGACGTCACGCGACATTTCAACTAAATATATCTCCGAATAAGTTTGATTACGTGAAAAAAGAAAAAAATACGCGTCCAATACTTTTCAATAATCTTCCTGATAGACTAAGGAAAAAAAAGTTGTCGTCTTCCCTATTGGTGATTTCACATTTTTAGACAGAGTTACTTTCGCATTAATAACATAAGTATGGATTAAGGACTATTAAATAAGAGTGTCTGTACCTAATTCGATACATTCGGACCAAGTCTCCCGTCAATGCGACACATCCTGTGCGAATGTGATGCACTCGCCAGGCTCAGAATGAAACTCCTAGGCAGCGGTTACCCGGAACCAGGGGATTTCAAAGCACTGCCATTGCACTCCATCATTAACCTATTGGTGAAGGTGGAGGAAGCAATGGATTAGCTGCACGGAGAGGGGTAGTTACACAAAAGATCCTAACGGGTCGAAGTTTATCCGCAAGGACCCCACAGTCTCAAGATAAGATAAGTCTCCCGTCTGCTGCGTGCAATGGCCCGAGCAGTCTGTAACGAATGAACTCGACCTTCTTAATATGAGCCGGCTACAAAGTAACCTCGTCCGCCGCGCGTCTGCTGTAGATCTAAATGGATAAAAAAAGCTTGAAGACGCCCCTATAACCTAGGCTGCGTTCCGAATCGCGCTCAGAGCGCTCACAGTACCTTGCATCCTTTTTCCTCTTAGGAGTCGACTTTCAAGAGGAAAAAGGATGCAGAGTGCTGTGAGTGCTCAGAGCGCGATTCGGAACGCAGCCCTACTATCTCCGAAACAGGTACAAGCTCGTGCTGCCCAGCGGGAGTGACAGTTCCCAACTGAAACTCCATTCTTCTGGACCATACATAATGTCAATAAAAGTATATAATAAACTACCAGAAACTTTAAAAACAGAACAAAATGAACAACAATTCATAAGCAAACTAAAGAAATTTCTAATAACAATAGTACATTACACACCTAGGGCGGTCAAGTAAAGAAAGTCTCTGATCGCGGGTAATTGAGGCCCGAGTCGGAGGCGAGGGCTATAATCTAGCGGTCTGAGGATTTCTTTACGACCGCCCGTGGTTAGTATACGATTTTACGTCAAAATCGTGAAGAGGGATTTTTCGTAGCGCCCAAGGGCGGTAAATCCCGCTTTTCGGCTTGGTGTGACGTAAAGGCATATTACAGTATTAAGGAATACTTTGAAGATAAAAAAAGAATATAATTATGACAAATAAAAACCGTCTAAAAAGCCGTGGTGGCCTAGTGGTTCGACCTACCGCCTCTCATGCCGAGGGTCGGGGGTTCGATTCCGGCTCGCACCTCTAAGTTTACTTACGTGCGAAATTCAATTTGAATTTACCAAGAGCTTTTCGGTGAAGGAAAACATCGTGAGGAAACCTGCACGCATCTGCGACGTAATTCAAAGATATGTGTGAAGTCCCCAATCCGCACTGGGCCCGCGTGGGGACTATAGCCCAAACCCTCTCATGATGATGTTTTCCTGTGCCCAGCAGTGGGACGCATATAGGCTGTAGTAGTAGTATGACAAATAAATAATACAAATAATACACACTTACACAAACCACAAACACATACCTACACGCACATACAACAAACAACATGAATAATACCTACCTGATAAATATCCATATGCATGACGTAGATGTAAGTGCAACCGCACTTACATCTAGTTTTTAAGGTCTATTTAGTTTTAATATTTTGCTGCACCCTCACAGGGTCCATTTTAGTACTTGAGAAAACTTTATTTTTATTTTTATTATTATAGACGGACAAACAGGCAGACGGCCCACCTGATGGAAAGCGGTTACCGCCGCCTATAGACATTTGTAACACCAGAGGCGTCACCAATGCGTTGCCGGTCCCGTAGATATTTAATGACACCCTTTTTAAAACATCCCATATTGTAGCGCAGAGGGAAAATTTCAGCAGGGAGTTCATTCCAAATGCTTATAGTACGCGCTAAAAACGTTCCAGAGAACCGACGCGTAGACGAGCGTAATGTCTCAAGGAAATGGGCATGAACAGCCTGCCGATGACGAGAGGTGCGATGATAGAAGGAAGCGGTAGGCACCAGTCTAAACAGTTCCTCTGAACACTCCCCATTATACAGACGGTAGAAGACATTGTAGTAGTACTACAGCCTATTTGCGTCCCACTGCTTCGCCTCCAGCAGCACGAGATTCGAGACATCTATAGAACAGTGGCAAGCAAAGAAACTGAAAAACCCATTACCGTGGAGTTCTGCAGTGTCATCAAAAAAGAAGAGCTGCTCTCGGCTGTCAAATCTTATAATAAAGAAAAATACCGTCAAGATAAGCTAAATACTGAACATCTCAAGATACAAGGGCAGAAAAAACCGGTTTTTGTTTCGGAGACCCTAAGCTTTAAAGCCCAAAAACTGTATTACTTGGCCCGCGAGTTCTCGAGAGAAAACAGTTACCAGTTCTGCTGGACCTCCAGGGGCTGCGTGTACCTGCGCAAAGCTGAGAAGCAACCACTAATACGCGTCGATAGCGAAGCTGACCTGGAGAAATACAAGAACAAGGACTGACTAGCTATAGCTTTTAGTCATTCCGAATTGTTATTGCATGTATACAGTGTTATATTCGTACTTGTTCTTAATTATTGCATGACGAAAACTAATTTCTTGACTCAGTTGACCCAGTGGAGCACATTTTATATAAACTCTATTCTACTAATAAGATATACTCGAACACACAATTCTCAATATTTAATACATTACAAAATACACAATGCGTACAACAGGAACTCCTCCTTTGGATACCCTCTAATAAATTTCACACATTCGATTGCCTAGATAATAACATTACCTGTTTAGATAGCTTTGAGCCCTCTAGAAGTATAGCTTGTAGTCCTGAAAGTTGTATAAAGTTTTTGCCAAATCATAGAAAATGTTTTAATATAATTACACAAAATATACGAAGCATTTCTGCTAATTATCATAATTTCTTAGCATTATTGACAACACTGAACATTAATTTCGATGTTATCGTTCTTACCGAATCCTGGCTTTCTTGCAATCCACACGCCCCTCATCTGGAGGAGTACGACTCCTACTCGACTCAGAAACAAATAAATCAAAACGATGGTATAATTATTTATGCAAGAAGATCTATTGCAAATCTCTCTGTACTTGAACCAGAGTTCTGTGAAGCAAATTGTCTCGTAATAAAAATAAGAGAGGATACAGCAATTATTGCTGTTTATAGGCCTCCTTCTTTTAGAGATGTCTCGAAATTTCTTAGTGACTTGGATAAAGTCCTATGTAATCTTGCATCCTTTAAAAATATTCTTATAGTCGGCGATATAAATATCGATATTTCACTGAGTTCCAATGATATTAATTCGTCAGATTATCAAAATGTAATAGCTTGTCATGGCCTTCTTCCTGCTCACAACTTACCCACGCGACTGAAGGCTTCTCTAGATCACATTTTTATTAAGACTTCCTTGGAAGCCCACACTTTTGTTGTTGATTCATCGGTGACCGATCATAATGCTGTTTTTTTGGCTCTGACTAAACATAAAACTATATACATAAATCAAACAGTAACTAAAATAAACTATGTCAACTTAGAAAAGGACATGCAAAATATGAATTTCTCAGAACTTTACAAGATACCTGATCCAGAACTGGCCACTTTATTCTTCACGAGGTCGCTAAATGCTGCACTTAAGTTTAACTCCATTAATTACACAATCCCCCATCGACTCAGAATCAAAAAGCCGTGGATAACACAGGGCTTACTTAGATGCATACGAAATCGAGACAGGATGCACAAGCAATCTAAAAATTCACCGGACAATGAGTGCCTTAAAATCACTTACAAGCGTTACAGGAATTTCTGCAACAACTTGTTAAAAAAATTAAAACTACAATATGAGCGTGACGAACTGACAAAGGCCGGAAAAAATACTAAGAAAATATGGGAGGTCATAAAAAATGTTACTTCCTTGCATAAAAATAAATCAACTGCTATCGACCTACTAGGATCAATTTCAAATCCCCACAGTAAACTTAACGAAATTAACGATTATTTTGTTGGCGTAGGAAGATCCTTAGCTAATAAAATACTTCAGTCCACTTCGGCACCTAGCAACATAATTATACCGTCTGACTCACCCTCAAACTCCTTTGGACTATTCCAGACTGATGAAATAGAATTAGAATCAATCATAAATTCTCTTAGAGAAAACTGTGCTGTCGGTTTTGACGGTATTTCATCAGGGCTGCTGAAACGGTTTAAGAATGTAATTATTCCCCCTCTCACGTATATCTTCAATTTATGTCTTTCAAAAGGTTGTTTTCCGGTTAATTTAAAAAAAGCCTTGGTTCATCCTATATACAAGTCTGGGGAAAAAGATCGTGTCGCTAACTATCGACCCATTTCTATATTACCGTCCCTGTCGAAAGTTTTGGAAAAGATTATGAACCGTCGCCTGAAAAGTTTCTTGGAGAAACACTCGTTCTTATCACACAACCAGTTCGGCTTTCGCAATGGTAAGTCTACAAATGACGCCGTTCAAAGTCTTTCTGATTTTGTAGTTGGTGCTCTCGATAAAGGGAAAAAATGCATTGCTATATTCCTTGATTTAGCCAAGGCATTCGACACGGTCTCGATCCCCAGGCTTGTGTCAAGACTGGATCATCTTGGAATTCGAGGGGTCCAGCTTGAATTATTTAAAAGCTATCTTACCTCTCGCACGCAATGTACTAAAGTTGGTACCCACGTAAGCGATGAAAAAGGGGTTGAATATGGCGTACCTCAGGGAAGCATCCTTGGACCCACACTTTTTCTTGTGTATTTGAATGAAATGTGCAAACTGCCTATCGACCAAGGAAAACTTATAGCCTTTGCCGACGATACAGTTCTTCTTTTCTCAGGAGACTCATGGGAGCAGACCTTCAGTGCCGCCCAATTAGGATATGATAAAATTTCAAATTGGCTCCGTGATAATCTTCTATCAATCAATGTTGTTAAGACCAAATATATAACTTTTTCTATCAGACAACCGGGCCAACCATCTCCTGTCAATCATTATATCTTGGCACATAATAGTAATCATGAAGCTGATTTTGGATCGTGTGACTGCCCAAGACTGTCCAGAACGGACACTATAAAATACCTTGGAGTATTAATTGATAATAAATTTTCTTTTGGACCTCATATAAATACTGTCTCAAGTAGGATAAGGAAGCTTATTTATATTTTTAAAACATTGCGTCATATTGCAGATATGAAGATTTTAAAAATGACTTATTTTGCTTTATGTCAGTCTACCCTATCCTACTGTATCAATGCCTGGGGTGGTGTATACAAAACAGGCATCTTGAAACTTGAGCGAGCCCAGCGAGCATTAATTAAAGTATGTCTCTTCAAACCGTATCGTTTTCCCGCCGTTGAGCTCTATAAGTGTTTTGAAGTTCTAACTGTACGAAAACTCTTTATCCTACATACTTTGCTGAAACAACACTCAGAAGCCAAGTCGGTACTAAATAGGGAACCCTATAGAGCGGCACGTAACTTCTTATTGCCTCTTATCACTGTTAGCAAAACGACTTTTTGTCAACAATTCTATACATTCCTGGGACGTCATTTGTATAACAAAGTGTATAGCGAACTAGAACTTCAGAACAAAAATGCATTCGAATCTAAAATTATTATTACGAAGTATTTATTGTCCCTGAGCTATGATGAAACGGAATACCTCCTTCATCCACTTAGATAATTTTAGCCCACTTATAAAAGTATTATCTTACGCATACTTCCACAGGCATACGAAAGTAAACACCCATCCGCGTACACACCACACACACACACACACACACACACACACACACACAATAATCACACACAATCACGCTCACGCACGCACTGATTTTAATAGTAGAGTTTTTAATTTTTCATTATATGATTTATTTTAATATTGTTACAAGATCCACATTATACATAACTTAAGAAGTATGTCACTGAAATTTAAATGCGTCTTTTGGAAGTTGCCAGTGCTTAAAGCTCAGGATATCTCCTATTTTAAGCACGGGCCTTACACGTTTTTGCGTTTGCGTTTTCACTGTAACTTTAACTATAATTTCATTGTAAACTTGAATGTAGGTGCAAATTATTTACGTACTTAGTTTTACGAGTATGTTGAGCGTTACTTAGAACTATAGAATAAAGACCAAGAGCAAGAGTGCCGACAAACTGTTTAGCAGTTTGGCACGATATTGTGCATGTTAAAAATGTAAAATGTAATGCTTTTTATAAATAAATTATTATTAAATTATTATTATTAATTATTTTACACCTACAGACTGCTGGGCACAGGCTCATCACGAGAGGGTTTGGGCTATAGTCCCCACGCGGGCCCAGTGCGGATTGGGGACTTCACACACATCTTTGAATTACTTCCCAGATGCGTGCAGGTTTCCTCACGATGTTTTCCTTCACACCGAAAAGCACAGTGGTAACAGAAGACAGAAGACATTGTAACATCTTTTAAAAACCATGGTTTGGCAATAAATGATATGAGTATGAGTGAATTCTAATAGCACAGAAAATTAATTCCTATCGCTGCCAGACAGCACAGCAGAGGAGCGAGGAGCAACAACAGACTCTGTGTCACCCGTTTATTTGTGTCGCAATCAAAAAAGCCATTTCTCACGACCGTGCACTTCCAAACTTCATAATGCGGGCTGTTTCGGATTTAGTTTGAAACTTTAACTCAAACGTCTCCTTGTTGAGATTTATGTGTTTTTTACTACTATTACATTTTTATGAATTTTACAAAAAATATTGAAGACATAAAGACAATCTCCCCTTCTAAGGGAATGGATTATAAACACAAACCCTTAGTGACGTTATTTAAATAAATAAATGTGAAAAAAGTCTAGATTACAAAAAAGCGGCCTTTTTAACAAGAAAATATGTATTTTTTTTGTAAAAAATAAATTTAAATTTACTCAAAATAAAGATACCTAATGAAAAAAATTCAACGAAATATCATCACGTTTCATCCCAATTCGTTTGTTCACTTTATCCCGGGACACACTGAAGTGTCTCTATTTCTCTGTTAAAGTAACTTGCTTAGTTACTTTTGTTAAATTTTCGCAGTATGGGGCCGTTGAACTTTCTCTATTTCGCGTGGCCATATTTAACGTTAACCGGTCCTTGGTGTTTGAATCAAGTCTTACTCGTAGTTAAAATTAAAAATACTCTATCGTATTCCGAGAAGCGTAGCACCCGTAGATATTGTCGTAGCATCGGCGCTACGGCGTAGCGGGCTACGAGTCGGGGGTCTACGCGAGAACGCGAGGAAACTTTGTCGTGATAATGTAAAAAAAAAATTAAATAAAAAAATAAAAACCGCCTTCAAACTCCGACAGACTGCGATGTCAATGTCAAGTTCACTATATGATTACCATTTCTTTGGGTCGGTTCACTTGACACCCACTTCGCAGTCTGTCGGAGTTTGAAGGCGGTTTTTATTTTTTTATTTAAAAATTTTTTTTCGGCTACAGTTTCCAAACATTACTATAGAAGTACATAAGTAACTCTGAAGTCCTCAAAATTGACACCAAAATCATCTACGTGCTAGCAAATTTGGAGGAGTTCCCTCATGTTCTCATGGATCCCATCATCAAAACTGAACCAAATTAATATGGGACCAATTTGGAAGTACCACCTTTTGAACAAAAAAAGAATCATCGAAATCGGTTCACGTTTACTATTTATTTTTCGTGAACATACATAAAAAAAAAAAAAGATTCCGACGAATTGAGAACCTCCTCCTTTTTTTGAAGTCGGTTAAAAATATAGAGAAGTCGTCATGTGTGAGAGTCGTTAGATACTCCATGGTCTCATCTAAAATGAGTTCCCGACCGTCGCTGCCGCTAAGGCATGTCTACGAACGGGCTTCAAATATTTAACTAAGTAAACGTAGACTTGAAAACTATAAAAAATCCATCAGTTAATATATCCATCAGTCAAAACAACAATATTAAGTTTATATTTTACTCACATTCTAAACGAAACGTACAGTGAGTAATTTTCTACTTACTTTAATATTAATTAAGCTTGTTTTGTCGAGAACAACCTTCTCAGACCTCATTTTTTAATTAGCATTTGGCTTGCGAATGTTTTAATTATTTTCGACATGCATTGCATACTGACAGTCATTTTAATTTTATTGAATAAAATATAATAGTAAAATTGTTTACGTATTTCGTATACACTTGCTTAAATTTCGAGTAATATTATTTCATCCTATTTAGTTGAAGGTTAGTTTACGTGGTGGGTCGGTGGAGGTGGCATCAGGAACGTTAGGAATTAAAAAGCTCACGCGGGTGCAGAATGCGGTTGTTGTGCAAGCTGTAGTTTCGTGTGTATGGCGAACTCGACTGTACAGTCGAGTTCATTAATATGTATACACTTTTGGACCTTATTACAACGTGGTAAGGTGCAAAAGTGTGTATATATTGGCGAACTCGACTGTACATTACTATAGTTCGTTTGTTAGACGGTTGTTTTATAGACGGGCGAAGTTGTTGAACTTAATGACGATTTTGCATGGCTGTCGATGCGGACACAATGTCTGCAACATCCCTGTCCCGAATGAACTTCCTTTGGAGCGCCTAATGTGCCGCTCCAACCTTTAAACAAACAAAAAATATACCTTAAGTCACCAGCTACAGGTTTCATATTCCGTTACTCTCGGTTCATTAAGTTTTTGCTTCCTCCTGTAAATATGCGTCTGGCTGAAACTTCGCAGTTGAGCCCCGAAATTGAACGTGCTCCGTTACAGCGCTTCCTACTGAAACTTGCTTTGTTTTATTAGACATCTTATAGTTCCATGTACTTGAACTTCACTTTTCTTCTTCTTAGTCCCCAATCCGCACTGGGCCCACGTGGGGACTATAGCCCAAACCCTCTCGTGATGAGAGGAGGCCTGTGCCCAGCAGTGGGACGCAGATAGGCTGTAGTAGTAGTAGAACTTCACAATGCTTCATCCCGACTTAATTACAGGGTGATACCGTTTATAAAAGTAACGAGTAGGTAACTGCTCATTGAACTTCAACACCAATAGTGTATCTTGTGTTGAATCACATTAATACCAGGCAAAAATCTTTATGTGAAAGTATTAAAGTTCGGTGTTCAAATGTAGATCTTTATTATTGCCGTGAAACCTTGCTTTCTTCTTCGTTTAGAAGTAGCCTGTAGTATTTATGGTTTTCTTGTTCTACTCGTAAAACGGAATTCTTATACTATAAAATAAATATTATTGTGACTCGGTAAGCGACCAATGACGTTCAGGGACCTTGTTCGAAGCCCTCTTTTCCTCTGACTCAATAAAATATACCTTTTGAGCGCGAAAAAATAAAGCGGGCGCAGTCGACGTCGCCGCAGCGCGACTCGAGACCACTCAGACGTTTGGTCAAATAGATTAATAGTTGCAGTAAGTAGCTGTAGGCATTGCACTAAAGGCCATGGCAGGATAAGGGAACATCTTGTGCCTTAATAGCTTTTCCGGCTAATTTTTTTGTGATGATGGGCCCTGCTGTTAGTAACACTTATACAAAATTACAGCATTCTCCTCTTCTTACTTTCCAAGAAAAAAAAAATAAGAAAAATAATTTTTCATGAATATTTCCGCTTCTGTAGATTTAATTAATTCGTGCTTTAAACATATAATACACTTAGCCGAGACGGACAATATGTCACTATAAAACGCATAACATTCCATAGACAGTTTCTTTATTTTAAGGGTTAACATTTTTCATTTTTTTTTCATAAGTTCTGAGAGAGGGACACCTCCAATTTTTTAACACATAATAGCCTTTTTGATGGCTTGAATTTTATTTATGTTATAGGCCATTATATGTTTAAAGCACGAATATTTAAATCTACAGAAGCGGAAATATTCATGAAAAATGATTTTTCTTAATTTTTTTTTCTTGGAAAGTAAGAAGAGGAGAATGCTGTAATTTTGTATAAGTGTTACTAACAGCAGGGCCCATCATCACAAAAAAATTAGCCGGAAAAGCTATTAAGGCACAAGATGTTCCCTTATCCTGCTATGGCCTTTCAACAGTTTTTGTAAAGAATACGAAAGCTGCATTAATCAAGGATGAGAGAGAATAAATGCTCGAATGGCGACCAACAACCGCAAACCAAACCCGGCGGAGAGGAAAAAGCCATTTTGTAAAACTACCACCACACCTTAGTAATTTTGCTGCACATGCGCTACTCGTACGAGTCTATTCATCCTCATTCCTTCAAATGAAGCCCGCACGCAGGGACATTAATATGGTTAAGGACAAGCCGGCAACGAGATGGAAATTCCCACGAAACATTAATAAATCTCTATTAAGTTGTCTGCTGCAAACAATGAGTGCACCGCACCGGCTCCGCGCTCCGGCGCGCGCGAGGATAGGCGTGAAGCGCGCGGCGGTGCGGGCGGACGGATGGTGTGGCGAAAACATTCCGGACAATTGGTACGGTTTTCACGCGAGTGGAGATAGTATTCAGCGGCACGGCATATCCGAAAACCTTGGTCTGTACAACGTCCAAGAATAAAAGTAGGTAACTGAAAATAAAATTTAAAATATTTGGACATAATTTTGTAGGAGAGGGTAATTTTAGAACCAAATTAATGAGATATACATACTTGTACATATACACTCAAATATTAAAAGCTACTCGAACTAGATTTCGTGTCGTGCATTTTCTTATTTTAAAAATATGTTCTCAATAAATGCATGAAATCGATTAGTAGGTATGCACCTGACTTTGTGTACGTTTTTAGTAGTGAATTTATTTTCTCAAAATGAGTACAATGAGTTTAGTGTATCAGTTGATTATTGTAATTTCGATAAAACTAGGTAAACCACGTCCAAGACTTGAATTGGAAGGAACATTCGTCGTGCTTCAAACTAAAACTCATGATTTGACTATTTAGTTATGATTCTGAAAGCGCTTGTAACGGACCCATTTAATGCGGCCGTTCCAAGTTCCCGACACCTCAGTCGATAGGAGAAGAGTTCGTGCGTTCCGGCCCTCACCGCAGCCGCTCGGCGCCGAGCGAGTTATAATAAAGCGGTCAGCCCCCCCCCCCCCCCCCCTGCTACCAGTTGCAGTGCAGCGTATTACCGCTCGGCTCGCGGCATCGCGCCCCAACCGCTGATATGGTGCGGGTTCGATTTATATTGCAGCGCTCGCGTCGACGCCTATCCGAATACGAACGCGAGTCACGTCATCCAATATACCTGTTCGAGACGGCGGGGAACTTATGCAGAAAATTAGCTTCACAATGTCAGGCAGAACTCAGGGACTGTCTGGCTATAAATGCAAAATGCATTTGTGTAGGTAATAGTAGGTACTTATATGTATTTATTAACGCCGATTTCTTCGCAACAATGCATTATTTCCCAAGCACTTGTAGATAAAAAAACTGATGTGTAAAAAAGAGCCCAGACGTGGGATATCCGCCGAATAAATTGTCGAGTTTGCGTACATACAACGCTGAAGGAATAAAGCCCCGCGTCCCTGAGGAAGCCTTTCGTTCCATAGTTACCTCAACTTTTGGACACCAAACTAAAAGTTTCCTTAAAACTTCTTGAAACAGTTCCCGATAAGCCAGTATAGCCACGAATGAACCGTATTATTCCCCGCCTCCCCTTTCTCAACTGCACGCGCGCCGTTATGCAAAGGCCGACGGTAAGCTGTAAGCCGCGAGCTACTTAGACTTGCAGTTTACCATAACTTAGGACAAACCCCTTCTTTACTCTCCAATAACTAGGATTAGAAGTAGGTGTTACGAGCAGTTGTGTGTGTTTCTGCGGACCATAAGAGAAATCTATTGAATCATAGGCTCTAAAGTTATGGACGCGTTACATTAGGTGCAGGTTGAAAGGATCGTTCATAAGAACAAACCCTCTCAAGTTTACTAATCTTGGATCTATAGGATACTCCTGATTGGATTTGACAGGTACGGGGGCCTATAACGGTTGGTAATGACTTACGCCCGGTTCCTATATCCAAACAACGCCTCGTTTTGCATACGGACGGTTAAAATTTGACAGATTCTCTATGGAACAAAAGTCAAAAATCAACCGTCCGTAGGCAAAACGAGGCGTTTCGTGGATATACGAGTAGGAACCGGGCCTTAGTCAAGACTTTTTTTTTTTATAAATATCTTGGGACTTATCACACATGCTCTAGACCTAGCCCCAAACTAAGCAAAGCTTGTACTATGGGTGCTAGACAACGATATAAATACTTATATAGAGAAATACATACATATATAAATACTAAACATCCATGACTCGAGTACAAACATCCGTGTTCATCACACAAAGTTTGCCCCGAGCGGGACTCGAACCCACGACCGTCGGAACAGAAGGCAGAGTCACTACCAACTGGACCAATCCGGCCGTCGTTGGACCAATCCGGCCGTCAAAGGCCGTTTAGATTCTACTTAAGTATAATTGACCGAGCAAGCTAAGCGTCTACGTTTCAACTCGAGCAAAATTGCATCCGTATGTGCTGATGTCAGTTATGCAGGTTATGCTCCAGGCCGCCTTTCTCAACCGATTCTGGTGAAATTTTGTGACCAGTTTCCAAAAATACAGTCTTTTTTAGTCCGTTTTTGGTTAATTTTTAAAATGATGGAGCCCAATGTTCAAAATAAAATAAGAAACTGTTTACGTACGCTATGTAAAAATGGACTAGCGATGTCTGCACCTCGCAGATCCCCTGGTAATTTTCGGCCTTTTCATTTCAAATGAAGTGATCAGTCAGACGCCAATCATGTGAATATATTTAGCGTTGTTACGTGTGATTTATTTATTTATTTATTTATTTATTTAGGTTTACCAACGAATGTTTACATTTATGCTTAAGATAAAAATTACAGGCCAAAAATTGCTTAATGTAACACTCACTTAAAGGTAAACACCGCATGCACTATTTCTAATCTAAACTACACTAACAGTTAACTAAAATAGTTACGTTACGATCGTAACCTGTTGTGAGAACTTATAAAAGACTTACAAAACCTTCCGATGGAGTCGAAGTGAATGTCATTCGTGTCACTGGTACTGTTTATCGTCCGGCATAGCCGGGGGACGGGGGAGTTTGTGCCTGAAACGGTTCTCCTGAAGGGAGGGCAAAGTGGCGTTATAGGTTTACGGGGATATTTAGAAGGAGCTCGAAATTTTAATGAAGCTAAGAACTGAGGGCAGTCTATTTTATTTCTTAACAATTTGTACAGAAATATGGCATCCAAAAAAGCTCTTCTAGATTCCAGAGAATGTAATTTAAAGTGCTGTAATCTAGCTCCATAAGAATCTGATTTTTTATTAATTTGGCCTAAGCAGAATGACAAGTGCCGAAGAAATCTTTTTTGGACCCGTTCTAGCCTCAGGGAGTGAGTGGCATAGTGCGGCCGCCAGACCACACTGCAGTACTCGAGGATGCTTCGAACTAAGCTGTTGTACAAAATTAGTTTTGTTTGACTGCGTCGGAAAGGCTTGGTAGATCTCATGACAAAACCAAGCATTTTTGAGGCTCTATTGACAATATTTTCTAAATGAGGTATGAAAGTTAATTTACTGTCAAACAAGACTCCTAAATCGCGAATACTTACTACTTCTTTGATTTTTTCCTTGCCAATATAATACTTAGATTGTTGATTGTTTTGTCTACGTGTAATCTTTATATGGGCACATTTTTTTGTATTAAGGTCCATGCGGTTATATTTGCACCAGTTGATCAGGTTATTTATATCTAATTGTAATTTAAATACATCTAAATTGGACTCAATTTTACGAGCAAATTTTAAGTCATCCGCGTACATAAAAACTTCTGAATTTTGGAAACAGTCTGGGATATCATTTATAAAAAGGTTGAAAAGAATCGGACCCAGATGAGATCCCTGAGGGACACCGGAAGTTATACAGAACTTTGTAGAATTGAAACCATTGACCACGACATAGGAAACCCTGTCAGTTAAGTAAGAAAAGAACCATTTTAAGAAATTGCCAGTGACACCGTACGCTGCTAACTTATCTATAAGGATTGAGTGAGATACCTTGTCGAAAGCCTTGCTAAAATCTGTGTATATGACATCCGTTTGGTAGCCACCGTCAAGAGCACATGATAGGAACTCCGTGTAAGTGACTAAATTTGTACACGTTGATCTAAGTGCCACAAAACCGTGCTGATAATCACTCAGATATAGTCTTAAGTGTTGTTGTAGAGATGGGTAAATAATTGATTCGAAAGTTTTGGCAAAGCATGACAATATTGAAATTGGCCTGTAGTTTATCACCAGGTTTTCTTTGTCTGATTTAAAAATGGGTACAACCTTTGCCACTTTCCATTCGGATGGAAATATGCCAGTGCTTAGGGATTTATTAAATATAAGAAATAATGGTTCTACAAGTTGAGACGCACATTTAACTATGAAAATCGGAGGGATCTCATCCGGTCCTGCCCCTTTCTTGGTATCTAAGCCTTTCAACTTCATGAACACAGTATCACGGTCTATAGGTGGCATCGTCAAACACTGACTATTCGTGTGAAGTGATCTTATGTATTCAGACTTGTATTCATCACTAGGATGAGCGTCAAGACTGTATACTGATGAAAAATATTTGGCAAACATTTCACAGATTTCAACACCAGAGGATGCGAATTTAGAACCATCAGACATGGTAGACGGGTAGGCGCTTGTTCCACCGCGTTTGGCTTTTACGTGCGCCCAAAACGACTTTGGGTTATCACTTATATTATTTTCTATCTGGCTTATGTAGGCATTATACAATGTAGCAGCCAATGTGTCGCATCTTTTTCCGACAAGCCGTAGCTCGATTAAGTCTAATGGGTTCTTGTATTTACTATAACGGACTCTTAATTTATTTTTTTCACTAAACAGTCTTTTCAACTTATAATCGAACCACGGCGGAAACCGATTATTCTTTGGTTTTACAAGGGGCACATGTTTACCAATGATTTCATATAAAACTTTATAAAAAATAACAACCATTTCATTCACGTCATGAACTCCCTCAAACAGTTCAGTCCAGTTGAACTTGTCAAGCTTCTGACAGACAAGCTCATAGGGTGCTTTATAAAAGTTTGGTCGTTTAGTGTTAGTGTTATATTGTAGCTTAGCATCTGTTTCAAATTTCAATGATATATCAAGAGGGGGATGGAGTTGATCAACTTTACTCAATGGATTTGAACATTCGTATACACAGCTTGTGGCAACAGTTGACAAAACAAGGTCTAGAGTGCGACCCGATTTGTTTGGTACCAGGTTACACTGCTTAAATTTGTTTACATGAATAAAGTCTGTTAAGATATCACCAAATCCCGGTACAATATAATTACAACTTACGTCTGTCATTAACGCCCAATTTATATTTCCCATATTGAAATCACCGGCAATGCAGACATCACAATCAATACTCTCTAGGACTGCACTACAGTGATCCACAAAAGTTTTCAGAGAGCTACGATGAACGGGAGGGGGAAGGTATACGACACCAAGAACTAATTGTCGATTTGTGCTTTTTGCTTTGCTTTCTATCATGACCCAGAGATCTTCATAAGGACTCTCCCATTCAGACATACGACACGATTTAATTACTTTCGAAATTGCGATCAGTACACCACCTCCCTCCTTACCACGATGCAAACCCGACTGCTCTCTGTCCCTTCTGTAAACCACATAACGATCATCAAACAGCTCGCTGCTAAGCACTGAATTATTAAGCCATGTTTCAGTGAGAATGACAATGTCGTAATTATTACAACATAAGTTACGGTAAAAGTTATTCGTTTTGGAACGTAGCCCGCGTGTATTCTGATAGTACATTAACATATTGAAGATAAAAATATTTTATTTATATTTCATGCATTATTATTTCTATAACTAAGAACTTATACTATTTTATTTTATTGAGACTATCCGGGTTTGATATAAATATATATTCACTGTTGTCATTTTTCCTGACGAAAATCTTGCCGCTCCTTACCCATACATATTTGTATCCTTTATTTTTAGCTATACGTCTCGCGGACGCGTGCAGGCTTTTATTAGCAGGTGACAAGTGTTCTACAACAAACACAGGAGACTTAGGGCCAGAGACGCCGAGGTGTGTGCTATTAAGCTTGTCCTGTGGATTGGCTCTGTTAAACTTAATTGTTGCGGCTAGGATTTCATCCCGTAACCTTGGAGAGGTAAGCTGCACCACTATAGACCGCGGGCGCGAAGATTCTGTGTTAAATTTAGCTATACGCGTGCAGTGCATTATGTTGGTCTCCGCAACCTGACATCCAATCGCCTGCCCTAGATTTTCGACAACAGTGTAAAGGTTTTCTTTTTTATCCTCTGGTACACACTGGATTTCCAAATTATTCGACCGAGAGTGCTGCTCCAGATAATTAAGCCGCTGTGTCATGTCATTTAACATGCTTTTCATCTTGAAATTTTCTTCTTTTAGATCATGCATTACCTTTTTTGCCACACTTTGTTCAACTTCTATTTCTTCAAATCTAGTGTTCATGAAGTTCATTGAATCTTGGATTTCTTTCAAGCCCTGGGTTATTGGTTCGAGATGTTTGTTGACAACACTAACCGTATTTGCATTTATTTGTTTCACAAAAGCACCAAGCTGTTCTTGAAGGGCCTCCTGGACAATAGTACGCACATCATCTCGCGTTAAGGCGGCAGGTGCCGCATCGGGTGATTGCAGCGCGGGCCTCTTCGGCCTCCGTGAATTTGAAGGCGTATGTACAACAGTAGAATCACCCTTTGGTGGTTTAGGTACGGTTTGTAGACAAGTGGGACAATTCCAGTTCTTTGGCGTGTCGGAGTTCTGGTCGAATGTGATAGCCAAACAGGCATAGTGATGCGCTTTTTTACATTTCATGCAATCTAGAAACGGTTCATTTTCCCCATTCTCATTTTTACAGCATCCCCAAGACCGAAAGACTGAGGCCATGTTGATAAATACGGGCAATAATATTCATTTAACGCACAATAATAAAAATTAAGTGTCTGTAAAGTGATGAATGAAATTAGAAATAAAAGGAGATATAAGGTATATGTATGTAGATACATATACCTTATATCTCCTTTTATATGTAGGAGATGTATGTAGATACATGTTATTCAACATCAAAGTACTCTTTAGGTGTCGTTGGCGTGGCGGACACGCGACACGACAGGCTGCATGGCAACTTAATGTGTTCTTGGCTTCCAAAGGGTTTAAGAGTTACTTGGCAGTCGCCAAACTTTCAACTCATCATTACTAAAGGTGGCAAGCCATTATGACGAATAGCCCCGAAAGCAAATACACGATGTTAGAAGAATCTCCAGGAAAATAATCGGTTGCATTAATACCCACTTGATATTTTGCTTTTATTTATAAGCAACAAAGATTCAAAATATCAACAACAAAAGCAGCTCTGACTATTGAGTTATCTAAGATATCTCTCCCCGACGGAGAGATTCAAATCCCTACATTTATCTACGTGCTTCACATGAATTTCAAAACGCTCCTTGTAAATTCAAAGATATTGCAAACGGGTCCGTATCATAACTGGGGCATGTAGATCCAAATCGGATGATCGCCGGCGAGGGCTCGGCGCAGTTTCCGGCGACCGGCTTTGTGCGCCGAGACCGAGCGGAGTGGCGCCGAGACCGAGCGCCGCGCCGGCCTGCCTTCGCTGCAGATCAAACAAACACCAGGAGCGCCGACCGAGTACATTTTGGTGTTAGCGATACAGTCAATGTTACTCGACTCGAACTCTCTAACAAGCTCAATACCTAACCGTTTAGATTTCGATTGCAGATTTAAGTGGTGAATATTACAAAGTCAAACAATTAAGCTTCTTAGCTATAACTTCATTACATAGCCTGTACCTATAAATGAATAAATATAAAATACCTACATGTTTAGTGCCCGCTGAGTATAACCGAGATCATCGAGTAAACCTAAGCTATTTGGGAGCGACATATTATGCTCCGCGACCAAGCATCGTTTTGACAATTTGGCAACTTTATGCATAAGTACTTAAGTCTCGGTAGAAATATAAGGATTCTTCATAATTAGTTATGATGGCTCTACTTTTGGTCTGTAAAGGATTTGAAAATCACACAAATATGGCGTAAATTATTTCCTACTGCTTGCTTGTAGGAAATCATTATACCTATATTAGTCTCGCATACATGTCTATTGCAATACTGCAATGAAAGCATATTTTTCTTCAATATAATTTGAAGTGGAGGTCGTAAAGTGCCGCTCCCGGCTTATCCCGGGCGCGGCGCAGCGATGTCGATGCTATCTGCGACCCCGGCCGGGTATGCCGCGAGCCGCTGCGCGGTGCAGCAGATTCCTTATTAGACAGACTACGGAGTAAACCACAAAATAAAGCCGTTGCAAAGATTGCATTATGCAGCTGCGCTCACTGAGGCTCAGTCAGCGCAGCTGCATAATGCAATCATAAAATTATATTGTTTGAAAGTGATGGCAATGAATAAAGCCACTGATTGAAGAAGTGTTCGTTGTAGTTTTAAATCGTCACTGTATTTGTCCAACAGTGTAGGATTGTTTTTTTTTCGAAAGAAACATGAAGAAATGTTCTACCTATCTGTATATACCTACCTAAAAACAGACAGAATTTTCGGGTTTTTTCAACCCTATATTATGTATAGGATAAAAGAAACTTAAATCCAGTTATAAGTATATCGCAATATAATTAAAGAAATTGGCTGTCTATAAAGTCGGTTTGCGAACGATAATTTTACGTGATAACGTCACGTTTAGGCCGATCGTGCCTTTCTATCACTTATTCCGCGCTCTCGCTTGCACCGTAACGTTACTATTGCGACATGATTTTTCGTGTGCGCCTCCGGCGTTCATCGACTTTTGAGAAGTTATCACGTCATAATATGCATGTCTCGAAAACAATTCTTTATTTTAAATTAGTCGCAGATGTATCCATTTTATATGACATCATTTTCCCCAGTCCTTGTCGACGAATTCTCTCGCGCCTTTGTCACGGCAGTTCGTGCCTCTTGAGATGCAAACGCCGTCAACCGCGTCAAGAGGCCTACGGACGTCAAAAGGCCCCGCATCACTTGCCGGGCGGCACGCGAGAGCCTTTGTTCCGCGGAGCGCTACGACGCAACGGCGCAAAGGTGGAATCACGATCGAGTTGTGTTTGCGGCGGACAGAACGCCAAATATGAGAGGAAACTTCCGTTAGCACCTTCTATGGACCTGGATACGATTTAAACTGAATGTAACTTTGAATGCTTTAAAGACCCAATTGAGTCATGACTGCCTAAACAGCTCCCTACAGTGGTCATTAAACTGTGAGAAGTTGCTTCTCCGCGATAGTCATTGGAAATGCTGGTCACTATTTTAATGCACTTGCTTGTATTCCATTTAGCTTGTAGAACGTTACGCCTCGGCCAGGATCTCGCGGAACAGTGGCAGCGGCGAACGTTTGCGAATACATTGCCGAGGATGCCCACTAACTAACAACTAACTGCACTCATGGTCGAGCGATGTATTCGGCCCTTGAGCCCGGCTCGCGCGGCCGGCCGTAAGCGCCGCGAGGCGAGTGCATCGTCATTAGGGACCGGCAGCACCCGCCGGGTCAGAGCCGTTAGAGGCCGCAACTGAATAATTTTCAGCATTACATCGGATAATCCCCACGGCTTCGCGCACGTGTTTTGAATACGCGAGTATGGCCCAAACTACATGTTAATAATATAAGCAACTTCAGTTGTAGTTTACGCTGCTCGACGAAGTAATTTCTGTTGGAACGATGTGTTAAATTCTATAGCTACAGCCTAGTTTATTATTAGATCTATGCACTGGGTTCAATTCTCAGCTTGTTCCTCTGAGAATAATAAACCTGAACGCTAAGTTGCCTCCCTGAGATTTTGTGTGAAGGAAATCGTCGTGAGAAGTCTTTACACATCTGAAGCAATTCAACTGAGCGGCGTAAGATTCTTAATAGACTGTTGTGATAATTTTGGTTAAAGGTTCTAATTTTGAGGAGTAACTTCCAGCGTGAACGCTCCACAAACTTGCAACAATCCCACCGGGCAGTTTGATCGCGTTACTGACCCCGTTACTAACGGTCGATCTCACGCGCGCCGGTCGTGTTGTACTGCAATGTAAACAACGCAGCCGCTCGCTTCATGCCGCCGCCCGCGCCGCGGTGCGAGTGTTCCGACATGGCAGGCAGAGACCGGGCTGCCGTCCCTCCGTGGTCTTCGACCGGAAACGCATTGCTGACGCAAAATAAATGGTTTCGCAAATATTTATGGTCGGCGGTGGCTAAGAGGTACTAAGTATCTATCAGGTGAAACGTCTGATTTGCCCGCATCGATAAAAAGTTAAGCCATAGTGGCGAAGTCATCTGCAGGGCTGCAGGCATCCCCTAAATTATTTATATTTACATTGTATAGGAAGCTCAGTACTAAAGAAAGGATTTTTAAAAATTATTTCCCTACAGGGCGATAAAGTAGAACAATAAGACGGGCAAAAGCTACATTTGTAAGCGGAGATTCACAAGTATTTTTGCTCGCCCTGTATTCCCTGCACTTGGATCGTTCCGTCCAACAGTTCGCGAGAGGAGAGGGCGGCGACTATGTGCAGCGCGCTGCGGCTTTAATCCGCTGCACTCCGGCGCTGCACGCGGCTGCATTAACTACGCGGAGTTACCCAAGTAGCAAACAAGAATAGTGATTAAATCTTACATATCTTAACTTTGTCTTAAATCAGAATTAGCTAATAAAAAAAAGACTCCGTTAAGTCATTTTAGTCTTTAAAACTAAATAGTTTTAAGCTACCGCTACTTTAGCAAGTTAACAATACCTAAATCCTAGTTAAGTATTTTAAAAACCATTTAGTATTAAGTGCGTCCACACTTAAGTCTAAAAATGATTCTTTTACTCTACTCAAATTATTTCAAGACTCACTAAAGACTCAATGGTATAATCAAAGTATCAGTTTAGAATTGCTAAGTAAAAATTGAATCTGGAGACAAACTTAAGATGATCGTTACACTATAAGTTCTAGAAATTGCTTTTGTGAAGAATATTCCTAAGTTTTCAAGTACCAATAGGGACATAAAACGGTATTTTATAAACGTAAAAAATAGTTAGTTAATCGCCATTTCGATAAACCTACAATGAATTCTCTTTTAAGTAAAAGAGTTCGCCATGTTTTCTAAAATAACAATTCCATAAGTAAAAAAAGTTTTAAAATTTTCTTTGTTAAGAGATGATCGAATTAGTACAACTCGGTGTTAATAGTATTAAGTAAGTATTAAAGATATCTTTAAGCTTATTTTTTGGTATTAAGTCAACCTTAAAGATATCTTGAAATCGAAGTTAAGAGATCTGTTAAGCCCTCAGTCTTAAGTAGGGTTAAAGTCTGTCTAAAGAGTAGTATTAACTCTTTCTTAAAATTGACTTAAATACTGTGCCCACTTTGTCTTAACTCAGTCTTGGAGATATCTTCAAGATATCTTGAGGGACATAATAGTTTTAGTCAAGACAACTGATAGAATTAGTAAAATTTTCTTAAAGATATCTATAATTCCTTTTTAAGACACTTGATTGCTACTTGGGTAGTGCGACCTTTAGCGCCCAAGCGTGGCGCAAACAAGTGACTCCTTTGGAATATTTTAATTTGGCAGCTGGTGCCTATTCTAGCTTTGAGATAATTTAATGTAACACGAATTAATTTCTCGATAAGAACACCATGAGAAAAGCAATTCAAAGATGTGCATCAAATTATCAGTCTGCACAGCGCACACGGCTCTCGTAGAGACAAAATGTACAGCACATACCCTCTTTCTAGCTAGCCCCTCGCGAAGGAAGCATGCCTTGAAATGAAACTTATCATCATCATCATCATCATTTCAGCCGAAAGACGTACACTGCTGGACATAGGCCTCCCCCAAGACTCGCCACTCAGACCGGTCCTGTGCTACTTGCTTCCACTGGTTTCCCGCGACCTTCGTCGTCGCTCCATCTTGTTGGAGGCCTGCCGACAGCTCGTCTCCCGGTTCGCGGACGCCACTCGAGAACTTTCCGGCCCCATCGGCCATCAGTCCTGCGAGCAATGTGCCCCGCCCACTGCCACCCAATTGCTGACCCGTGTGGTGCTGGGTAAGAATTGCACCACCCCCTCTCTTCCCGTGGGTGTCGTAAGAGGCGACTAAGGGAAAAACCGGAGGATGGGCAGCAGCGTCCTCCGAGAACTACCTCCTTCATACTGCGGTCGCCAACCCGCCTGCCAAACGTGGCGACTAAGGCAATCCCCCCCCCCCAAGGGATAAAACTGGAAGGATGAGGCCACAGTTGAAACCCAGACCCCCAGTCCCCGGCGGCCCCGCTATTCCTGGCTCCGGTAGCGGCCATGGTAACGGCGGGGCAGGGGGTGCTACAGTTAATCCCCGGAAGAGACCCGGCTACCAAAACGAACTGCATCCCAATGAAACTTATAGGTCGCGGGAATACGGTGGAAGAGAGTAGCACGGGACCGGTCTAAGAGTGGTGAGCCTTGGGAGAGGCCTTTGTCCAGCAGTGGACGTCTTGAAATGATGAATCAGCTGAAATGATGATGATGAGGTCTTGCTATCCCATTTATTTATTTATTTAAAAAGGCGGACTTAATGCTACAAGCATTTTCTACCAGTCACCCTTGGGGTGAAGCTGAGAACATTTACTTAGGAGCAAAGAAGTACGTACATAATTCCCATTCCTATCGCTTCGTTGTGTTTGCCTTGAGACACGTTCAGGGAAACAGCTATGCATGTCAACTTAGCTCCGTACGTCATCTCGTAGCATGCCAGCCTCAGACACGAGTGTGTTCGAATATATATATTTGCGCGGCACGGCGTGGCACTCCGCAAGACGGCCACTCGTGCTGCGGGCCACGGATTCTGCACTGAATGAGTACGAACATGAAAATCAATTCTCTTTAATTTCCGTCATAGATGACGATGATGAGACTAAACTCAACATCATCATTGGTGATCCAGCTAAAAATAGGTCCGCCAAATCTATACTGTTATAAGTACACTCAACCGCAATGAAATCAGGTCACTTTGTATAGGGTTTTCCATACAAAGTGAACCGATTTCATTGCGATTGAGTGTACCATTTACTGTATATACTGTAATACTATATACTTACCTTACTATAGTACTTGCTCATGACATGACTTGGATAAAATTTAATATACCTATCGCTCCTATTAAAGAACCGTAAGTAAGGTATAGACAGTTACAGCATAACCAAAAGCCCCACTTGACGATGTCCATTCCGGACATCTTTCACCGAGTGTCCAGTTTTATTTAGAACATCCCGTCCCGTCCCGCCCCCGGCAGCCGATGGGGACTCGAAAGTGAGCGAAGAGACTCGAGGAAATTTTAAATGTATCCTCGGGCAAGTGCAAACTACAGATCAAGTTAAAGTATCAAGTACCAGGTTACTTCTATTTGATATTTTATGTCAAAACATGTACCTATGTGTACCGTACTTATTATAAACATGAACTCCCATTTCCGAAGACTCTTTCGATAAAAAGATTATTTTTTTAAAGAAAATACACTCGTCATTATGCGTAAGTTGTCTCATATGGTTGATATATGGAAATAATACTGAATATTTAATTTAATCTCATTTAGACTGTGCCCAGCCGCTGCCACAGCATATATTTAATTTAGAATCATTCGCAGCCGCTGCTCGCGGGCATACAAACGATTCGGTTATACGGGCTGCCTCAGACCAGCAACACATAGATACAGTGTGTGTCAGATGTGGAGCGAATAAAAAGGTTCTTTGTTCTTCATCACCTAAAATTATTGCTAGTAACATACCCACTACTGGACGGTATGGTCTTAATCTATACTAGGGCTTGTGATATACGTGTTACACGCGGAACCGTAGCTACGTAGCCTTAGCACCGGCGGTGCTAAGATCCCGTACTACACGGTCACGTCAAAGATACGTATCCGTTTCTGGATTCGGCTACGTTCCCGCGAATCTCGGCTTCGGCTCCGCTCGGCTTCGGCTCCGCTCCGCTCGGTTGTTGAACATGACTGGATCGGATCTACGTATAAATAAGATACGTATCTCCGTGTACACGTAGCTACGTATCTTAATTACACGTAGCCGAATCACACGGAGCAAACGGAGCGGATCTCCGTTGCCGAGTAACACGGCAACGGAGATTCGGCTACGGGTACACGAAACACGGTCACGATCAGGAGCACTAATCTATACCGACAGACGCACAGAAGCTTTCAAAGTATCAAATGTCAGAATTAAAGATTCTCTTGCTCAATGGAAGTATTAACTTGTCTTTGAAATTAGCTAAATACTGTCATACATATATGTAGTCTACTGTCATAGTCTTGCGTTCACAAAACTGCAAAGATATCCCGTTTACGTTACGGTGTACGGGATAATCGTGGTTTGTTTTTGGTGAGCGAATCCGATTTCTGTGCGTTTGTATTCCAAGGCGACTGCAGAGAATAGCCAACTCCTGCCAGCCGGGAACGGGGACGGCAGCTGGCCGCCATTTTAAACAATACGGCGCAACGCTTGACTGGGCTAACAGTGGACTCCTTCAATATGACAAAATAGACCTAGAAATTGTGTGTCAATATAGAGATAATATACCTCAACTAATCGAGAGACCTGACAGACAGAACCTGCGTAATTTTAACAATCTCCCCGCGTATGTAGTACCACCCACCCAGCACAGACGAGTATGGCAGAAGGGAGTGGACGCACGCCCTACCACGCGCCTTGAATAGACTTCCAAAGGATGTTATTTGCAATACGAACATTAAACAAATAGTTAATGTACTCGTATATAAAAGGCTGTTAAACGGTTTGCCAAATGTATAGAATTAATTGTACGCGACGACTTAACATAATATAGTCATACTAATTTAACGTGAATTCAATTAAAACTCGCAAAAAATTTATTAATTAAGGTTTAGGGTTTTAAGTGCAAAATTTCGTATTTGAAGAAATAAACAGTTCTTATTATTATTTATTTATTTATTTAAACTTCATTGCACATACAAAATGTATACAATTGGCGGACTTAATGCCTAAAGGCATTCTCTACCAGTCAACCATAAGGCCAAACAGAAAGAAAAATTAGTAGGTGCATCAATATCAGAAAGAAACTACAGAAATACTAGGAAGATAACAAATAATTTCAAAAGAGGATAAATTTACATAAACGTACCTACATAAAAATTATATAAAAGATAAACATACATAAACTAATACATACATAAACCAGCCGCACGAAGCAAAGAAAAAAAAATTATTAGTAATAATTATAATAACGCTACAGCCACAGAGCACTGGGAAAATACTGGTGGCTTTCACTAACAGCAGATTAAGGCGCCTGTAGCCGTCGATGACCTTGAGCGTTTTGAGCCCGATCCTCTCAATAATAACCGCGCCAAATACGCTAACGTAAATTACAACGATAGCAATGGTTAATTTCGCCCGCTGTCTTAAGTCTACCGTGGCCCAGCGGTCCAAATTCATCATGACGTACATGAGAGCGCAAGAGGGGCGCGGGTTCAAATCACCGCTTATAATAACTTTTTGTATATTTTTTTTATGAATTGAATACTTTTTTAATTAATTTACATGCTGAACATGGTACTAGTGATATTTAGATATTTTTAATGTTTTTTCGTATCAAAGTCGTAGTTTAAGAATATGCAATGCAATTAGGCATTATGCGTATGTAGGGTAAAACCCCGATAAATGACTACATTCATAATAAAGTTCAAACAGCAGGAAAACTGGCCTGTCTGGAAAAAAAATGTTCATGGTTTTATTAATTATAATCATGATTTTTTAATGTAAAATATTCTTGAATAAATTCATTGTTAAAATCCGATCATTCTGTACAATCTAAATATATATTCTGTACATCTAAATATATAAAACTCAAAGGTGACTGACTGACTGACATAGTGATCTATCAACGCACAGCCCAAACCACTGGACGGATCTGGCTGAAATTTGGCATGCAGGTAGATGTTATGACGTAGGCATCCGCTAAGAAAGGATTTCCCGAAATTCCCACGGAAACGGGAAAAAACGGGGTTTTTCATTTTAATATTTCTGCGCATACGAAGTTGCGGGGAATAGTACAATATTGCAGAGGCCGCCAAGTAGCGCATTGCCGGACGATTCTATTAGTACGAGTCCGGCAATCGCAATTGCGGCCGAGGTATATATAATGCTTTTCTCAAACAGCGAGAAAATACGGAAGGTCAGTCGGGGCAAGTGCGCCAGGATGGGGTAAGTGCGCCTAACATAAATATATCGAAACCTATAAATATTACTCAACTAGTAGTTGGCTGTTTACAAGGCATACTACTACTACTACTACTACTACAGCCTATTTGCGTCCCACTGCTGGGCACAGGCCTCCTCTCATCACGAGAGGGTTTGGGCTATAGTCCCCACGCGGGCCCAGTGCGGATTGGGGACTTCACACACATCTTTGAATTACTTCGCAGATGCGTGCAGGTTTCCTCACGATGTTTTCCTTCACCGAAAAGCTCAGTGGTAAATTCAAAGTGAATTTCGCACATAAGTAAACTTAGAGGTGCGAGCCGGAATCGAACCCCCGACCCTCTGCATGGGAGGCGGTAGGTCGAACCACTAGGCCACCACGGTTTACAAGGCATAGGGCCGAATTAAATTTAGGCGCACTCACCCCACATCAGTATTTACTACTTCCATGATCGTGGATGATTTGGCCATGGAAGTTGTACTTATTACCTCCATGGATTTGTCAGTTTCGGGGTAAGTACGCCTAACATAAATATATCGAAACCTATAAATATTACTCAACTAGTAGTTGGCTGTTTACAAGGCATAGGGGCGAAATAAATTTAGGCGCACTTACCCCACATCAGTATTTACTACTTCCATGACCGTGGATGATTTGGCCATGGAAGTTGTACTCATTACCTCCATGGATTTGTCAGTTTCTCTACAGAGGTGTCTCAAATAGCAAGCGAATTAAAAAAAAACACACACGACAATAATGTTTTTGCTGGCGTCTTCTTTTTTTGAAAGTAACACGAACATTACCGAGCATGTTTGAGAAAAAGCTAGTTACTATAAAAACATCAATTCAGATTCCTTTTCTAAGTTGGTGGACGCGAATTGGTCCATAGGTGGACGCAATCTGGATTAAGTGGACGCAAACTGGGTAAATCGCCTAATTTGCCTATTTGTGTCGTTTTTTTGAAAACTACCAGATGTTTCGACCAAAACTATAAGTTATATTGAAAAGGACTATATAATCAATACATTACATCCGTTTTATAATCAAAATTTCAATTAGAACATTTTTATTTTCACCTTCAAACTTGCCAACTCCAGTAAGTGGACGCAAACAGGCGAAGCGACCCTACTTTTCAGCGACTTTCTTGAGGTAATAAGCGGTTCGCCCTTGTCGCTTTCGTATCAACTTTATAGAGCAGTGTGATCTTCTCCCCTTTTTACTACCCATTTTAACACTAGGTAACAATAACAATATTATAACAAGAACACTATTATGGAGTAACAAAACAAACTTAACAAATAAGTATCTATAACAACAATAAAATGCAAATCCTCGAGACAAATCACTCCACTCGACTTACTCTCTCGCTAGTTACTCACTCGCTATTCACTCATTTCCGAGTGCCGGCCGGCAGGCCGACCATGCTGTGCGTCCTCTGATCGAGTTCGGGATACCTACCTAGCTGGCAACAGCGCGCGCGACCGCGAGGTAAACAACACGAGTGCCGAAACTCGCAACGTCGCCTTGTTCTCAACCACAACTTTCTGTTTAATGCAATGAAGTTATAGAAAAATAACACTACTTCAAATCCAATGTAAAAGTCAAATTTATGAAACGAACTTTTATCCTTCTTTCTTTAGTAATCACGATAGTTTAGATATTTTTTAATCAATAAATAAAAATATTTAAAAATATAAAAAACGCCGCATAATTCAACAAAACGCCTACCATAACAAGCGCAGCAAATGTGTGTTGTGATACTTGTGATTATACACTAAGGAACACATAGGTTTTTCGTCTAAAAGCTATTTATCATATAAGTTAGAAGGTAAAGCCCTAGATAAAATTCTGAAAAGTACTTGCAAAAAATTTGGCAACGTAGATTTTTTCCTAAGCGGAAATAAATGGTTACATATAGGAGGATTAAGGATTTCTTAAATGACATCCATAGTACAAATCATTACATATAAGACGATATAAAATACCAGAAACACTAATTGACTATATTTGTGTTCCATATTCGTAAACTTTGCAGATGACAACTTGTTACAATTATAGAAAAATGGTTACAAAAACACCTCGAATTTGCATTTTTGCCTCACTACTCGCCTTAAGAGGATTCACAAAGCTAAACAATCCAAATAAAATGGGTAAACATATGTTTGAAATCGACCGTACACGCGTTAACCTTTAATTTACTGTTGTAAAACAAAATCATTTATAAATCTGATCATGGCCTAACTGAACTATTTTAAATATGAATTTGATTTCATAGCGCAGTTCGCAGTGGGCCGGGAATTCGTCGGTAACTCGATTGCAGATTCGATTCCAGCGCACCCCGGACCCCCTGCCCCACCGCGCCCCGCGCCCCGCGGCTGTAACTCGATAAAACAGTCGTCCGCAAAATAGTTACACAAAGGACGGTTCACCGCGACTGCCCTCAGTGACCGTGACTGGACATGTTTGAATACTCATTGATTCCCATAATCGCGGAAAACATGATGAGCTTTTTGTCCAACCTCGTCTATTCAGTATTACACTTCTCTTAGTCGTTTGTTAAGAGGGTTTATCCCGAAAGTTGGCAACGTCGCATAGCTGTCAAATGTTTCGCTGTTTTTATTAATTTCTCAATATTACTGAACTAAAAAAGAAGTTATCATTCTATGGTTGAATGACGCATCTTGTTTTATATTTGTTGGTTAGGCATTCAAATGATAAGATTACATTAAAATGCATGGAAAATGCGATGGAAAGTTTTCAAAAGATAGTACTTCCATAATCCTAAAAATTTCATGTTCATAGGATAATTGTTGCAATCCATATACTTAATGTTTTATTCAACCATAGAGCGATTATTCATATTTTCATTCAGTAATATTCATAAATTAATGAAAACAACGAAATATTTGACAGCTATTTGCGACGTTGCCAGCTTTGGGAGAAGACCCTCTTAATTATTAGCTTCCAAGGACAAAGGTGCGCCGGGGACAGCGGCCGGTGCTGCTCGCGCCCCGCTCCTGCCTGCACTAACGAGTAGGTAATAGCAAGTTTATAATTTAATTTAAACCTTATTGCAGAGAGGAAAGGTTCTGCTTGTTTGCCATTTACAGAAATCTTGCTCTTTGAAAAGCAACTTCTCGCGTTTTCTTGCAGAATAAAAAAATGAGCCATTGATTTCGATCCCTTTCGAGCCAGACATAATTTTTCGTATATTTTTTTCATTTATTTATTCAAAACATAAAGACAGTGCATGATTACAAAATCCTTCAGCGAGCTTTTGCGTAGCGCGATTTTTCTATCGCTGTTGTCATTCGCTTACGAGTGAGCGTTTTTCCTTCTATTGAATTTAGGAAACGAGAATATGACACGCCTTATTAGGCTGCGTTTCCACCAGAGATGAGCGAGGATGAACTGCGAGGGATGTGTTTTTCATCAACCAATAGATTCATTTACCTATCTTCGCTCCGCTGTAAATCGTATAAAGTGGTCATATTGTCTAAAATCGTCGACGACGGTAATTGTGTACCTAAGTACCTACTATTATTTATTTATTTATCTATTCGGAGATAAAACAGAAACATGCATTTGTGCATAGTAGTAAAATAGTTAATTTTATAATTTTAGCTGTTTCCTTGAATATATCTCACTGAGAACACAAATCAAAAACTAATAACACCATTAATGTTACACCACATCGATGTTCATTGCACGATGAGGAAAATTGTGGAACAAACATGCACAATTAAAAAAACCTATAATTCAACTAGCTAGCAGACAAGTGCTGACTGTCTTGGCCTACGAAACCAGAACTCGTCATCGGGAGTTCGGTCCTGATCCTGAGCAACTTGCCAGTCGTCGGCTTGAAGCTGACTCAGATCCACGCTGATAGTATCTCCATATATTTAGGCAGGCTCATACCTCTCGTGGATAGAAAGATTACCCGGGTGCCAAAGCTACGGACAACAGAGAGTGGAGTGGCATCCAACGGTCGAACACTACTCTGGGCAAAGGCTGAGTTATTTTCCACATGCTAAACTCTGGAACATAAAACCGTTCATTCCTAACTGTATAGCTCGGTGGAACGACGAGCATTTGTGTTTATCTCTCTGTGCGTCATATCGCCGATCTCAAATTCACATAACTCTCAACAAGAACGACTGCTTGCTCCCCCGTCAGCCGCTCTTTTATCTCGATCGCGGCGCGAGCGCACATATCGGGCCACTGGGGCTTGTTTCCAAATATAAGACTGATAGTACACATTTTATGACACCTTAAATTGAACATTTTATCAGAGAAAAATACATGGGTATATATGGTTTTGCATAAGAGTGAATGCTAAAACCACTGGATCGATTAAAATGAAACTGGTGCCAAAAAGGTAAAACAGAAAAAAACTGGGGCTATTATTTTTCTTTTGTATCATTTAAAATTAAACTCAAATTGTTAAGAGGAAGTCAAATTAAAGGGGAGAAGAGAAAATTCTGCAAGAGAAAGGCCATTTATTCTAACGAAAAAGCATGAACATTTTCATGATTTTTAGTAGTCGGGTTTAAGTTTTCAACTTTTTCACTTGTTTTTCTTTATAATATGTAGGTATAAAAAAATTACAAAATCCGATGAATAGTTTTGGAGAAATAGGGACGGAAAAACATATCTACATATATACACCTACAATATTTTGTATATTTGCTTGAAAGCCCAAAACAGATTGCCGTTGGGAAAATGCCGTTCCAATAATATTACCTAAAACACATAGGTACGTATTGAATTGTAAACCTCCTTTCTTTTGAAGTCGTTCAAAAAGCAAAATGAACATTGTATTACAATATTTTTAAAATGCTTTTTCCGTCACAAATGTAATAATGATCCCTCTGCTACAAAAAGTCTCGTCGCGGAGTACCGGAGCCTGTAAAAACAAAGTTTACTATCGTCCACAGGAGTTCGTTCGTAGCGCGGCGCGGCGGTAAACAAGCTGCATCTCATTAGCGTCTGTCGCCTGTCGCCGTCGCCGTCGCCGCCGGGCCGTCGGACGCGTTCTTCACCTGAAGGTTTTATTACTGTTCTAAATCTGTCTAGTTTTTAAAGTAAAATAGTAGTGTTGCAGGGCGACCTACGGTCAAAGAGAATGTTTACCTTTTGCACCCTAATCCGCTGTATTAAGATCTCTTTGACGTCGGCTGTAACAATTTTGATTATTTTTCTTTGAAAAAATAATTTCCCGTAGGCACAGCTGTAAACATTTTTTTATTGGTTCGGGAAGAAAAATTCTGATTTGAAAAAACTAATCAAATTATCAGTAACGTGACTTGGATAAGTCATACCATATCGTATTACAAATGAGAGACCTCGCCTAAGTAGGTAGATTGTTGTAGCGACCGGGAATACAACTTGAAAGACCGACCTGTCCCTTCAGTCGGGCTGAACTCGAGTGAGCGTTCCTTTGAACCGAACTTCGCTGTTTGTATTCTCCGAAGACGCGGTCGGGTGTGCGTTAGGTTAGGGGTTTGATCTAATTGGAGAGAGTCACGTTGAAACACAACACAAGTACTCTATTCACCTATTAGCTCTTAGCAACCTGAAATGCATGCAACTTGATGAACTTATTGACACTAATCGTCACGATATTCCGAAAGCAATCGTAAAAGCCCGTCTTGGACAGAGTTAAGAGCTGCCGCGGGATGACGACGGCGCACTTAAGTAGTTAATTACAGCTCGACTCTAGAAAAACATAACGATCCTCGGACATTTCTGGCTCTTTAATTGCATTCTTTTCCTCGTCGTTGAGCTGTGAGATCCGGCAGCGGCCTCACCCACTCAATTAGTCGGGAATACACCGTTCGTTACATAGGACGCGAACCCATGAAACCTCCAATTAGATTCAATTTATAAATACTACCAGTGGACCTCGAGGTATGTAGGTATATACCTTCGACGACGTCAAATATATGTTTACACTTTTACATCTTAGTGTAAACATCTGTGGGCAACCGCGGCCGCCGAGCTTTCCTCGCTTTCGCTTTCCTTACTCACTTATTACTCGTTCAAATCGTTAGAGCCGTTTCTGAGATAGTTGATTTTTACATCGTGTTCAGTGCTTCTTTATATGATATTACGAACAATAGTATATCTCACAATTTCTATGGGGACTTTGTATTTCGTTATACCAGTACAGCCGAACTCACCTGAGTGTAAGCTCTGTTTTAGGCAGCGTGTAGGCGCCACTCGAGGACGACACGGGGTGTCGTCCCGCCGCTGTCTGTCGCGAACGGAGAGGACGACGCACATGCACCACTCCGCAGCGTTTGGTTGTATTATTCACCGCGACGACGCCGTCCGAATAGCAACGAGGCTCCTGGGGCTATATTCGAAGTCCTAAAATAAGGATTTCCCTGTTTCCTATAGGATCGCTCTATAGGAGCCGTGGTGGCCTAGTGGTTCGACCTACCGCCTCTCATGCAGAGGGTCGGGGGTTCGATTCCGGCTCGCACCTCTATGTTTACATATGCGCGATATTCAATTAGAATTGACCACTGCGCTTTTCGGTGAAGAAAAACATCGTGAGGAAACAAATAATTTAAAGATGTGTTTGAAGTCCCCAATCCGCAATTTGGGCCCGCGTGGGTACTATAGCCCAAACCCTCTCGTGATGAGAGGAGGCCTGTGCCCAGCAGTGGGACGCAAATATGCTGTAGTAGTAGTATAGGATGGCTCACGCGTCGCGTGAACTTAAACAGCTAGATTTAAAGTTCAACTTGACGCGTGAGCGATCCTATAGGGAACAGCGAGATATACCTATTTAAGACTTCGAATATAGGTCCTGCTGTCCAATAAACACACTACTCGGGAACACTGGTCAAACAGACCTACTCAACGAATGGGGTTCTATTTGAACCATGCACGTCACACGTAAGTATAAGGAGTCGTCTAAGCATTAAACCTGCCGAGAGGGAATTAAGTATTTTTTCGATTTGTGGCCCCACGGACATGTACGGTATATATTGTTGAAGCTACGGGAGATTTATTTATAATTTAGGTACGAGTAGGTATGTAAGCATTTAAACCATACATTACAAAAGAATACCTAGGATACGAGAATTTGATTGATCTCAACGGAATGCGCTCATTAAAATATTTGTTCAATTGACGTCTGTGATGAAAAGAATAGAAAGAAAGTAGGTAGGGTAGTGTGTTGTGTAGGTATAGAACTAGTAATAATTGGTAGGTATATCCGTACATTCGTAGTAGGCTGATAGACGAACTCCCCATATCAAAACTAAATCAGATTAATAGCATTATCATTAAGTTGTTAATTTAATGATCCCTCCCCTTCCGGTCCCAAAAACAGTGCGGCCTGAAGGTTGCCTCTTCAAAGAGCTATTCAGGCTGATGAGAGTCCCGCGCCATTCGTCCCCGGCGCTCCACTAATTGATAGCTCCTTTGATGTTATTTATGAATATTTCGGCGTCGTAAACGAAGTTTATTTTATCACGCTGATTATTGTTTGTCTTGGAATATAAACATCGCTAATTCTGAAGGCGCTTCACGAGGAACGGTGCGCAAACAGTCTTTGGTGCAGACATATTAAAACGCTGAGTTTATAATGAAGCGGCTGATTTTGAACACCGATTTAAATAAAGAAGTACAAATATTTTCGTAGTTAATGTTCCCATTAATTTAAAACTGTAATTTAAAATGGAATCAGTTGACGATCAGCTACAGAATGAGGTCGTATTATGGATTAGGATCTATATACTGAAGTAATTTATGAACGTGCATGATCTATCTACACATCATGATCATGACTTAAACTGCATCCGGAAATGCGCCACGTTATCCTACACAACATTAAGATAGGTATTGGTTGCGCACCTGAGGTTCGCCCACGCAGTGCACGTGAGGTCCAAATGTGATCAATCTCGTAGGTTTATAAGACGCGTGGAGCGCGGCGCGGCGCCACCCGGGCTCGCTAGCGTTTCAGTTTCTCATTATGATATTTTGGTTTAAGTAAATGCACGTGTGATGTTATGATTCCAAACCAGTCGTCCGTATTCCAGGGAACATTTGCTACAACGTTCCTACCTTGGTAGAATTAAAGAAACTTCTCACAGTAGCATCAAATCTCTATTGCACTTATTCAGAGATCGCGTGGACGAATCCTTTGTTTTCTAAAAAAACGTCGCCTTAGTTGTTCGCAATTCGAAATGATACGACTACTACAAGCTTTCGTAACTTGCCGTTTACAAACATAACCCTCCTTCTAGCGCATTCGAGTAATGAAATGGACTTTTGACTACCCTTACTTGGAGCCATGCATGTCGTTCATCAATATGAAAAGTAATAAGCCTTGTCGGTGCTCCATGGGCCGCGCGCGCGGCCACGTGGGCGGCGCGGGCGGAGGTCCGCAATGAGTGGCCGCCCGCCCAATCAGGGCCGCAACAAGTTTTGCGTCGCCTGCCGCTTTAGCCGCATGTAAGTACCTCATGTATCTAGTTAATACAATTATTTAACCATTAAATATAAATTAACTTCGTGGTGGCCTAGTGGTTCGACCTACCGCCTCTCATGCAGAGGATCGGGGGTTCGATTCCGGCTCGCACCTCTAAGTTTACTTATGTGCGAAATTCCTCTTTTGAAATTATTTGTTATCTTCCTATTATTTCTGTAGTTTCTTTCTGATATTGATGCACCTACTTATTTTTCTTTCTGTTTGGCCTTATGGTTGATTGGTAGAGAATGCCTTTAGGCATTAAGTCCGCCAATTGTATACATTTTGTATGTGCAATGAAGTTTAAATAAATAAATAAATTCAATTTGAATTAACCACAGAGCTTTTCGGTGAAGGAAAATATCGTGAGGAAACCTTGCACGCATCTGCGAAGTAATTCAAAGATGTGTGTGAAGTCCCCAATCCGCACTGGGCCCGCGTGGGGACTACAGCCCAAAACCCTCTCGTGATGAGAGGAGGCCTGTGCCCAGCAGTAGGACGCAAATAGGCTGTAGTAGTAGTAAATATAAATTAAGTATAAACACTCATGGACATAAAAAATACTATCCTGGCTCAAACACTTCCCGGTGATATTTAATTATCCATATCCAACCTAGGTAATATTATAAATGTGAAAAAATTAATTATAACCACGCTGTGTCGTGAAACGTGGGGCCTCTCCGTTTCGTATCATGGGCTTATCACTAGGTGTTAATTTTGAGCCTATAATTGAGTAACGAAACGGCCGAGCCACACTTTTCACGACACAGCTTGGCTCCCCATAAGATCTTATAACTTTTTCGCAGTACAGTATAGAAGCAATACGTATATGTAGATAGGCACTCGTCTTGGCTTCCTTTACATGGCAATGTTTTTAATGGGATATCATTTCTTTTGTAAGGGTTAAGATTTTTAACTAAATAATTATTTTTAAAGTGTAACCAGTATTCTAAATACCAACTTTTATGTTCCTAGCTTGAAAATTAACGAAAAGTTCCATACAAACTTTCACCGCCCTATTTTGGGTGCGGGGCATTTACCGATTTCTAAATTTTCATGTTGTCAGTGTGTTAATTAATCCTCGCTTACGTACCAAATTTCAGCGTTCTATGACTTCAGGAAGTACCCAAACATTTTGATGATCATCGGTCAGTGAGTGAGTGTGTGACGTAATTTGGGTATTTTAGATATTAATCAAATCTAAAGTATAATAGCTAATCATTTGAAACTAGGCATTTTTGATAAGTACTCTATTGTCATTACATCCTGAAAATGTAAACTTTCTAGCAGTATCCAGACCGAACCTATAAGGTCCGAAAATACGACGAAACGATTCGAGAAAAGATAGGGACCTTGCCCTGCGCTGCCGTTGGCTCGTCTTGGAGGGGGCACGGTAGAAATAAAAGAATTTTGGCTTTATGTTATCTTTATAGAGCAAACTGACATTGGAAAATACGTTCCAATATGCTAATAACACCTCTTTATAACGAAGGCCAAACGGGCGCCGGAGCTGTTCGAGCACCCGTTTTGACGGGCCATTTTTCTCCGGCTGATTGTGAATCCTTACTTATAATAATATATCAATGCCTGTAACAGTCGAAATGTGACAGTCGTTACTGTTACAATTTTTTACGACAAAAACAGACATTGCTCATCAAATATCTAATATGCAGTTAGGCAATAATGCTTAAAAAGGCATGTTAGCAAAAGACGATGGAAGAATGCGCTGGCGCCGCGCCAGGCCATCTACATGGGCATTTTTACTTAATCTTGTACCCTAATTAGTGTAAATGTCAGAAATAAATTAAGACCGTGTCAGTTTTGTGACCATCATTAAGCATTAACTTTAATGGAATTATACATTTTCATATGATTTATAAATTGCTTAATGAATAACCTTTAAAAAACATCGAGAAAATAGTTTGCTTTCATATGAATTTCGTTCTTAATTGTGGTCACAAAACTGACGCGGGCTTATTTTTTTTCTGGCATTTTCACTGATTGGGGTACAAGATTTAGTAAAAATGCCCACATGCAACTGCGCTCCGATTCAATGCAACCCCCCCCCCCCCTTCCACCCTCCACCCACCACCCCGCTCCAGCAGCGCGAGATAAACGGGCACGGTACATACGGTATCGGGAGACGGACGCGACTGACGTGGAAAAATGCACGCTGCCTCGAAGGATAGGCACATAGTAGGTAGTAACCTAAGGGTGGGCTTCAGCCAAATGTCGAATCTGTTTCGGGGCAGGTCGTATAGCAGCATGCTGTGAAACTATAACGTAACTACTTTATTCAAATGCAAAAGTACACCAAGTAAGAATAGCAGAGTTAGGCACTTTCGCTCAAGTGAGTAAGCCGGAGGTGGAGGTGGATGTAGAGGTGGCCGGCAGTCGGACGGGAGGAGGGCGCGCCGGCGCCGATCCAGGACAGGGGTCTTTAATTTACTAACTTTACTACTTAACTGATTGTAAGGATTTAAGAGGATACATAAATAAAAAACCCATTTTTTAAATGCTCAGAACTCGTAAAGTACTCATGTTAGCAGTCGGATTTTCGGATATGTGTATATTGATTATATACTTGAAGGATTGATCAAGACCAAAACATGACTGAGATAATTTTGTTCGATAGGAAAAATCGCGAAGTCGCAGCTGCTATTATCTTAAAACGCTTGAAGCTTCTTAACGACAAAGAAAAGGACTTAGAGACTTTCTTAAAAACTAGACATCTATAGTAACTAAAGACTGATCTATCTAGATATAACAATTACAATTAATTTAATTCGGCTTAGGCGCTTACGTTGCTTTATTTTGTCAGACGTGCGCGCTGCCATCTCTTTCTCTCGCGCAAGATCCCTGTACACGCATCACTCTACGCCAGTCGGCCAGAACCAGAATACTTCGCTGCAGTAGGACCTGTACTCGACAATCCCAGCTCCGTGTCTCGCTCGTGTGTGGTAATTATTTCGTGATTATAAAGATAGTGAAGTAATGGAAACAGGAAACGAATATCCGATGCATAGTTCCTCATATGAGATGTCATAAAAATACTAGTACCATTCACAAGAAAAAATCAAGCTACATAGCTCCCAAATTCCGTCGCTTTGGCAATAAAATGACATTATGGTAATTGAAAACTATCAATTCCGGCATTATTCAAATGGAGGGCGCATTTCCGGCCGTTTGTTGACGCCCAGCTGAGATTACACAGTGACTTCAGTCGCCTGATTTTCCCCACACGATTGCCAATTTGTCTTATTTTGGCTATTATTGGGTTATTAGGAACAGTTAATGGGAACCCTTAAAAACCAAATAAAAATGGAGAAATTTTACGTTCTCAAGTAGAATCCTTTTTTGTTTTTTTTTTGTTTAATTTACCTTGGGTCATTTACCAAAAGCCGTGGTGGCCTAGTAGTTCGACCTACCTACCGCCTCTCATGCCGAGGGTCGGGGGTTCGATTCCGGCTCGTACCTCTAAGTTTACTTACGTGCGAAATTCAATTTGAATTTACCATGAGCTTTTCGGTGAAGGAAATCTGCACGCATCTGCAAAGTAATTCAAAGATGTGTGGGAAGTCCCCAATCCGCACTGGGCACGCGTGGGGACTATAGCCCAACCCTCTCATGATGACGGGAGGCATGTGCCCGCAGTGGGACGCAAATAGGCTGTAGTAGAACATTATAATAACGACTTCACTCGCGTGGAATCCGGTTATCGCGTGCCCGCGGGAACTATATATGTTTTCCGGGATAAAAGTGGCCTATGTCCTTTCCCCAACTATCTCCATGCCAAATTTCATCTCAATCGGTCCAGCGGTTGAAGCGTAAAGAGGTAACAGACAGACAGATAGACAGACAGAGTTACTTTCGCATGAATATACTTTCGGGTGAATTTTCAACACGAGTTTTTTGCATGTCCCATGCTTGCAAAAAATAACTATGCTATATTCCAAAAAGTAAAAAATATGGTTGTATTCTTTGCCATCATTTATGATAAGGCAAAGCCTTTAATTAATGATAATGAGCTATTAATACGTAAAAAAAAAAATTGAAGGCCCGAAAATGCACGATTAGCATAGCTGTGAGGCATGTCACACGCGTAGTTAGGCTCAGACAAATGAATACAACTTTTTCTGTGATTGTCGTAATACATTTCTGTAAAAATGATTTAAAAGGGCTCTTCCTGGCCTATATTATATAGCAGATAACCATGCAGAAATCTCATAATTTAAAAATACAGATACCTATCGGAATGTGTTTGTCCCGCGCGCGAACGACTTTTAATGACTCGCAAATACCTGCTGGTTACTGATTGATTGAGCTATTTTAACTCCATTTTTAAGTTACTACGTTGAAGACATACTAGTTCGCGTTCGACTACCGATTGCAGTGGACCCGTAGTCTTTGCTGTAATTTAAAAAAATAGGATAGTTCGTGACACGATGTTTTTGGTCAGCCTTCAAGGTAATTTGTGTGGCCAGTAAATATTGCATATTCAACTATTTTACAATGATGTTTATTTAAGTGCTTTATAGTTAAGATTATCGAGAATCAATATTCCTATCGTCATTTACCTAAAGCTAATAATATCGTCAAAAAAAAATGCACTTTTGCTGTAATTTGTGTGCCACTTTAGTCCACACAAATTACAAACGCGCCACACAAATTACATTTTAGGTTTTATTTCGACAGTATGAGCATTGTATATGCTTAATTATACTTGTTATTTAAAAAAAAAACATTATTACAATAACAGTACGTTCTATTGTATACTCCATTGAATTAATCTGTAGAAACGCATTTTTATTTTTAATATATTTTTCATTTACACCATATGACGGATTTTTTCAAGAAATATCGTGTGATGTTTTTATGAACGCAAACAAATCGAAAAGTAAAAAAAAAAAGTTTTATTTAGCAAATTTATGTCACTAAAGTTAAAAATGTAATTTGTGTGGCGCGTTTCTAATTTGTGTGCAATGAAAATTTTCGGCACCGAATTGTAGCTAAACTCTTCATCACAAAAGAGTGCCTCTTTTTGTATTTTTTTCTACTGTAATCCGTTATCAAAATTATAAAATAAAAGAAAAAAAAATGCCACGAAAATTACCAAAATACGTCGTGTTCAAAAATTCACCCATTTATAATATTAGTATGGATAGTATAGATAACCGCCAAGTTATATTAAAAAGCTTGTGAAAAATGGGTACAAAAAAAACTGATATTTCATCCACAAAAGCCGGTATAAAGTCCAAATATAATAACACATGAAGACACAAAGCCGCACCAGAGCGCTATTCCGAATAAAACATTCCTTTGAGCGGGATATTTAATATAAATGTCAAAGACACACACACACACACACACACACTTTGCACAACAGCCTCATCCCGCGAGAGCCGCTTTATTTGGCGGCATAATCAGCAGGTCGTCTACCTACGCGTGTAGGTATTATACATGGCGCCACGCGTGGTTTTGAGTTTCTATCAAATCTGCGAATTCAATTTTCCAGTGTAAAATCCAATCAGCCCGTCGTTTGGCATGCGGACGTTTACCGACAGCCCAATTTAAAGCTCAATCGGTAAAATAATACGCTTTTCGGGTCATAACAAAGTAAAATCGTTCAAATATTTATCGCCATGCATAGTCGAAATTATTTTACAGTAATTGCTTCAGAATAGTTTGTAGTAAGTATACACTTTCGCTTGATCACCAGATTCATATTTTCATGAGATAGACATGAGAGGTCGACTAAGCCACGAGCTGTAATCGGCGGAGTTTTTACCAAAGTTCCACCGGGATGCTGAAGAGTGTGATAATTCACATTCATGTATTCATGAGGTGCTTCAGAGTTCAGATGAGCGTCCTATGGCCCCTCCGTAAGTGAAGTAATCGGCTGCAGTGCAGGAAGCCCCGTTTTCGCTTCATTGAAGGAACTTAACGTGACAAGATCATAGAAAGAGATATTTCGGAGAAACAGATAGTTGGACACCAAGTTTTTTCATCTTACTTTAATACAGAAGTTGAAGTAATGTGACTTTTACATAAGGACTCACTTTTATATAATACACGGCCGTCTATTCATGAACTTTCCGGGAAACCTGAACAAGTGAGCGAGTATATTAATTACCTACACATAGTAACATTACCTACACTGAGTTCTTCGGCTAGTTCCTCTGGATAATCAATGCAATCGCGAGTAAAACCAGCAATTTAGGACTGACTGTGACTAGTTCACTATCGTATGCACTCTAAGTATAATTATGGTCTCCATTCATCGGTCCCCTGAGTCATTCTCGACGAGACCTTTCTCCACGATACCTAGGGGAGACCGGGTACAAAAGTAACGGCGGGTCGAAAGTAACAAATGCTCTCTAAGTTTATCCAATGGTCGAACACCGCTTCACAGCCGTCACGTGATAGCCGGGAGCGCCCCCCACACTTGCATTCAGTCGCCGAGTGCGTCACGCGCTGTTAGTTTGTGTGACAGGACGCTTTGCGTTTTCACAAGTCAAAAGTAAGTTTTTCGACGTTTTCTTATTTCATGTTTACGTGGACGTAAAAGGATAGTAGTAATCTGAACGTTCGCATATCCATTCTTGATTAGATTGATTCTACATTGTTAAAATTCATTTGTATGTAGCATGTTCCGTTTTATGGTTATATTACACGTTTTAACAAAAATGAGGACGGGTACAAAAGTAACATAGCCCTATGGGTACAAAAGTAACGCGTTACTTTTGTCCCTGTAAAGATTTAATTACATACATCATATTTTTGCTTGTCTTTTCTTCGATAGAATGCCGCGACAACGCATAAGAACTACTGCACGAGGAACTACCGACACGGAAGTGTACCAAAAAGCGGCTGAAGAGCCTTTCAAAGATGGTGCAAAAATTAGCAACAGTCGACCAAATAAACAATGGATACAATGTGTTGAATGTAGAAAGTGGTCCCATGCAAAATGCGTGGACGATGACTAAGATCACCATGTACCATAATTGAGAGTCTCAGTAGAAGAATGATACTAAATAGTCCGCTTATAAAAGAATTATTAACACATATTAACGATCTCATTACTTAAACTAACAATATTTTTAATTAATTTGTTTTCTTAAAATATATAATTTTCGAGCATTTAATTTGTAGAAGCTTATACGTGCTAGTAATACAAAATCTTCAAATGAATAATTTGTTGATTTAACATGTAATATCGTATTAATTACCATCCCCTTTCTCTTGTTACTTTCGACCCACAACGTGTTACTTTCGGCCTGCCTACGTGGTCGAAAGTAACGACGGACATTTTTTTTTCAACGCTCTGTTATTCATATAAAACACCCTATAATACAATAAATTGAGTTACTAGTATAAATAACATAAACTGAATTTACATATGGTTATATTTATTTATTGATAATAGTAATATAATTTTACCTAGTCAGAAATCAAAGTAAAAGTACAAAGTGTTACTTTTGTACCCGGTCTCCCCTACATGGTCTCACATTCGTACTTTATTTAAATTCCCGTCGTATGGGGACCCCTCAAATTAGCGCGCTAAAGAGCTGCGGCGCAATTTCATAGGAACAATGTATAGCCGTGCGAGGGCCTCGGGCACGACTTCATAATTGTATGAAAAATCTGCCCCCGCGAGCTCGGAGTCGGAGATAGTTACGAGCAATGGAGGAGCCGGTTCTCGTCGGGGTTATAGAACGGGACTCGTATTACTTCCGACTGACATCTAATCATCCAATCAGGTTCACTGAACTGTTTCTAATATCACAACTTCATCATAGGAATTTTAATAATATCTTGAAACTATGGCAGATGAAGGATTATTTGTTGAAGAATTTGTACACAGCTGCTGACAGCAACGTCACTCAGCGCCAGTAGTGCCAATCAGCATACCTATTATATATAATACTCCTAGTTAAGAGCAGATTCCGACATACCGAAAACACTAAAGTGTTTCTTATTCATAGAATTTCGGCGTTTACTGACACTTGCCGGCGGTCCTCGTCCCCGCGGCACTAGCGACTCTAACTCTGCAGCGTAAAGTTAAAATTGATTTTAGAGCTGCGTTCGCTTTGGAACGTTGTCGCTGTGAGATGGAACTTCAAAAGCAATTCAACTTTCGTACTTAGGAATATGGTTTTGATAGGAAAAACTCGGTTTTATTCGTCAACATTACTTACGGGAGCGAATCTTGTATTGTTCCGGAAGTCGGCGTGATGTATAATAAGAGGGCCCCTGCTCAGCTCCTCTCCTACGCCCTCGCGCCCGACTTTTATACGAGACATTCGACTTTCTCAACTGTTTCAACTTATTTAATAGGTACCTAACCTTTGACAAGTTCAGAAAATCCGTGTACTGTAGCTAGTTTATTCGAGAAGTTCGCAAAGAAAAGATAAATCATTTTCAACTTGATACCGTGTTTTAATGGACGTGGTGGGTAAAAACTGTTATTTTGAAAGTTTCGTTTGATAGTGATGGGGTTGATCTGTGTGAAAATAGTGTGATTGAAGGTTCCAATCATTTGTGAAAATGAAAATATACAGTTGAAATAGGTAGAAGAAGCATTAAAAAGAGAATGAAAGTAAGGTAACGCTGCGGGATATGATGGCGTGCGTGACCGCTGAAATGTTGAAGACTGGGGGCGACGACGCCAGGCTCGTCGTGTCGCCTGCTGGGACGGATGGAGCCGAGGCAGGCAACGGTTCGCAAAAAACAATTATCTTGGCATCAGTATTTTAAAGTGTAAATAGGTACCTAGTTGGAATTGTACCGGGAGTTTATTGGAAACTGTAATAGTAGATTGTTTATCAAGGGACTAAAACAAGCCATTATGACACGAGATGTTTAGCCACCCGAGCAGAGCGAGGGTGGCTATAGTTCGAGTGTCATTATGGTTGTTTAGTCACGCGTTAAACACTCTGCTTTTCACTTCCAATGCGAGGAAAAAAAAACGAAGTTCCAAACAAAATTACGATATTTATATAACAAAGTAGATAACCGGCTACTTCCCGATGACCTAGAATCATGAAATTTGGCCAGAAGCAAGGTCTTACAGCACACGCACAGGAATAAATCTGATAACCGTAAATATTATATATTTTGGTGCAAGAAAAGCCAATTTACTAATACAAACTTATCATTTGCGGTTGGCGCAGTAGCCGTGTGTAATTCACCAACCGCAAATAATAAGTTTGTATTGTTAAATTTGCATCATCAAGTTTGTAGGTACGGAACCCTCGGTGCGCGAGTCCAACTCGCACTTGACCTGTTTTTTATCACGTGACGGTTTGAATGATATTTAGCCAACAGATTCAAACTTGAATACTATTAATATATTATAAAACTAATTGGGTCATGCATTATTAAATGAATTCACTTTTAATAAAACAAGAGTATTCGTAATCATTAAATCGTGTTTCACGAAATTAAATCGTTTTTTCACGCCCTAGAAATTGTCTAGGTTCACTGCAAATGGGGATAATCCTCCTTTCACAAACTCTGTGGTTGGCTGTTTAGGCGGGTTTCCAATGTAAATTAAAAAAAAAATACTTTAGTCCGTAGAGACTAAAAAAGAGCTTTAGTCCCGATGTGCAGAGACTAAAGTAACATTTTAAGAGCATGTGAAGTGAAAAAAATATTAGTACCTACCTACCTACCTAATTTTGTCTGGGAGGATGTTTGGCCCTTGGGGTTAGTATGGCTGGCCATACAGCGTATTAAAATAGCCATTTTGGCATTAGAATATACAATTTAACACTTCAAAAATATGGAAACTAACGAGTTGTTCAGTGCAAACATAAACTGTGTCTTGAGAGGATGTTTGGTCCATGGGATCGGTCTGGCTCTGCGCAGAACGTATACAGTGTCCTTGAAATAGACCTCCTTCTCCTTAAAATACGTTGTACCGGCGCATCCTTTCAAATAGTGCAGCGCTGAAGGGATGTTCGTTTGCAATAATAGCGGACCGCGAAATGTTTTCTAAGTACGGTGCGCCGTTAACGGGAAGGCAAAGCATAGTCAGCAGCTCGGACATCGTTCAATTCAATTCGAAACTGTGTGCGAGATTGTCCCACGTTTCGATGTGTAAAACTTGTCGTATGCCTTCCAATACTACTACTACAGCCTATTTGCGTCCCACTGCTGGCCACAGGCTTCGCGCAGGTTTCCTCACGATGTTTTCCTTCACCGAAAAGCTCTGTGGTAAATTCAAATTGAATTTCGCACATTATGTTAACTTAGAGGTGCGAGCCGGAATAAAACCCTCTGCGTAAGAGGCGGTAGGTCGAACTACTAGGCCACCACCCACGACTATACGAGTATGCCGCGGCTTCCAATAGCATGTTGTTATTTATTTAAGTAAGTACGTTTAACAATCCATCAATCTTATCCATTGATGTATTCATCATTATTTATGCAAATTCATACGTGTAGGAAAACTACGAGCGAAGCGCACTAACACGGCAGCTTCACAGCCTCAAGGGCAGCGCATCTACCTTTGAGCACAGTGCGCGCTGTGATGCGAGCGGAGTTATTTCACGGCGGGCGCGTCCTTTGAGGCGCCGACACCGCGGGCTCTGGCGCTGGCGGCGCGTGCGCCGTGCGGGACACCGCTTCGCAAGATTACGTACCTATTTAGGTGTGAGTATAAGCGTAATACGTGAAACTTGTGTAAGTACTTACCTAAACATGTACAGTCTACAGGCACACCCACGACAGTGTGTAGATTAAGTACGTTCATTTTGTATGGAGATACAAAATGAACGTGCTTAATCTACACACTAAAATATTATCTTGTATTATCTTCTCGATTTTTATTTCATAGCAAGTTCAGTATATATAACATCTTAGATAGGGGAGTTTCAGTTTTTCTTGTAGGCAGGATTCTAAGTTATGTCCCCCACTTAGCTTACGTTCCTCTGTAGTAAAGGGGCATCCATGATTTCTTTTTTCCCTTTTCATACGTTAGGTAGGAATTTTAACTTGGTATTTTTTTTGTTGCATCTTTGCTCCCCTTTTCAGAGAGGGAGGAGAGTAAAGAATGCATATAGATCATAAAAGATATCTACTGGTAGATTCCCGTACGGTGTTTGTATTTGACATACAAACGACGCAGATATACATAAGTATACAACAGAAAACATAATCAGAAACTTTAAAAAACACGGAAAAATTAGTAAAAGCTGTGTCGGAGTGCCACTCAGCACAATGTGCCGTGCCGTGCCGTGCCGTGGTGGTGGTAAATCTATCATTTATCGTTGGTATAGCATGGATAGTATGAATTTATATTACTTATACCACAGAACACGGTTACAGATGTATTGGATCTATTAGTGAGAACATTTATAATGATCATTAGTTATTCCGCGGCAGAATTAGCACAGAGCCGGCGCCCGGTGCGGTACCGCATTACCATAATACCCGGCCTTATCGAACACAGTACCGTACAACATACTGCACAAGAAGGTATTTACTGCACTCTGCACTGTAGTGCAGGGCGATGCACGTCGGCGAGGCTAAACAACGCGCATTATTCATGTGCTGGAGACTCGAGATTGTAAAATATTTGCAAAACACACACCTATCTACATCAGTTTAAAAGGCCGGCGACGCTGGCAACTCCTCTGGTGGTGCACTTGTCCATGGGCGTCGTCTGCCAGTTTGGCCCCTTATAGTATAAAAAAGTTCATGTAGAATTGTTTCTAATAGGTACCAAGTTTGCACGGCGAATGGTTGTTATCTACTACACTTCTAACACTCCTCTTCGTGGTAAAACCGTTTTTCGATGCTTTACAAGCCCTAAACTACGCTTAGGGGGCGATAATTAGCTTATCCAATTAAGAGTTCTTCGAAAAAATCAATAATTTTCGCCAGGCTATAGCGCGGTCCATATACGGGTTGCAAAGCTGCGGTTTGGCTTAAATTGTTGCTAAGACTTTAAAAAAGTATGCACAGTTTCTGAGAATCACAGCAATAAGTGAGCAAGGTCCCTTAATTGCAGGTGGGGAAATACTCAATTTTAAAGAACTATATTATGCGCGTGCGCGGTAACAAATAAAGGCTTTTTATAAAGTCGAGGGGCTCGGGTAGACGAATTACAAAACATTTCGCTGTAAGCGATTTTTGCTCACGGACATACCTTTGGCGCCTGCATTAAGTAGGGATCCGTTAGTGAAATAATAAAATGAAGTGATTGTAATTGGATGACTGAAAATGACACGGTCTTCTCACGGATGGAGGCTGTCCCGCGTACTCTAGGGGGACAAGATACTTGGCCGTCCGTCGCAGGTGGCGATACAGCTTCGTCACGCCGAAACCGTTTCCGCAGGCGCGAACAGCCGACAGCAGAATGCCGGCCGTTTGACATACATAGATACAAGATACTTGGGCCGTCCGTCGCAGGTGGCGATACAGCTTCGTCACGCCGAAACCGTTTCCGCAGGCGCGAACAGCCGACAGCAGAATGCCGGCCGTTTGACATACATAGATACAAGATACTTGGGCCGTCCGTCGCAGGTGGCGATACAGCTTCGTCACGCCGAAACCGTTTCCGCAGGCGCGAACAGCCGACAGCAGAATGCCGGCCGTTTGACATACATAGATACAAGATACTTGGGCCGTCCGTCGCAGGTGGCGATACAGCTTCGTCAGGCCGCCGCCGAAACCGTTTCCTCAGGCGCGAACAGCCGACAGCAGAATGCCGGCCGTTTGACATACATAGATACAAGTTACTTGGGCCGTCCGTCGCAGGTGGCGATACAGCTTCGTCACGCCGAAACCATTTCCGCAGGCGCGAACAGCCGACAGCAGAATGCCGGCCGTTTGACATACATAGATACAAGATACTTGGGCCGTCCGTCGCAGGTGGCGATACAGCTTCTTCACGCCGAAACCGTTTCCGCAGGCGCGAACAGCCGACAGCAGAATGCCGGCCGTTTCGCTACTTTGAATGTGTGGATGCTAAGATGAACGAGGTATGAGAGGTCTATTGTTTCAATGTGCGTGAATGAAAAGAAACGTAAGGGGCAAGGCACGACCATGTCGACCCACGGCCCTTACACCGCTCCGTGGTCAGGAGTAGATGGCTCGGACTGTGGCTGTCAAGAGGTCTGTTTTTCTGAGAGAATGACAGTGTTTGAAAGACGTCTCCTTGGGCTACGTTGAAGGCTTACACCCTTGTTTGTCTTGGGTGTAAATGCCCCAGAGTAATACGGGGTCGAGCTAATCGTTGTGACGATTAATTTAACCATGTAGTATCAGTTATCGATTCTAAGTATGTTTTTTGGTTGTTATTTTTTTCGAGTTGGTAAAAATTGTATGGCCCAGTATGAGATTAATGGTGCGAGCGATACCTGAATCCCACACAAAATGATTTTTTTACTAACTCGAAAAAAAAAACCTAAAACATGCTTAGAATCGATAGCCGATTCTGCGGGTAAATCGTCACGTTTTGCAGTGCCCTATATAGGTAGTGTGACGTATGTAAGCATGTGTGTGTGGCTGCGCCCACCGCTATCGTCATTACGGACCAATAAAGCAGTGTGTTACTTGCTACTCTTGCTAGCGGCTGTTTAACTCGTCCCTTGTCCACCTATCTACCAGGTAGGTACCTACTTAGGTCTGGTGGTGCAAGTAGGAAAGCGGTGGCTGTGTGTATGATCATGATCAAGGGCGACCAAGACTGCAAATATCCGCCGCTCCGCTGCCCTATGTCGATTTGTTCGATGTCTCTTTTGACGACGCCGATTGGAAGAGCTTAAATGCAATGTAAATATTTGTCTGTGATGTCCACATGTGAGTTTAAAGATCTAAAATGTGCCGTTCGGATTTAATGACCGAGACTCCTGGGGCCGTGCCTAGTCTTAAACACTTTTCTTTATGAGGTCGTAAAGTGAAAAGTGCCTAGTTTTACTGCCCGCTGCGAGCTGCGAGGCGGGGTGCGCTTCAACGTTGCGACCTTCGCTGCGAGATGTCGTATAGATTGTGGCAGGAGATGAGATTCCACGCTTTAATCCTTTGTGTTGCATTCGCTTACTTCCATATCTAGGCAAGAACCTATAATGTCTGTAATGTACCGTCTTGGCAGCAGGTAGTAAAGGTACTAAATACTCGATATTATTATACAGATACACTCGATGCACAGAGCTGTCGATTAAAAATCATTGTACGGTTGTTGAGGAGGTTCTATGAATGAACCATTACAAAATTATGTTGATAGTAAGATTATGAAACTGAAAAATATTTAGGGTGACTCCTACGAGTACATGTAACTGGGGCATGAAAAAAAAATAGATCCCAGCTGGGATCATAAGTTATGCCAATATTTTATGAGATATTCGCTCCTAAAGTGGTCTGACATATAGTCCATGGAGCAAATGTTAAATTTTAACCATCCGTAGCCAAAAAGAGGCTTTTTATGGATACCTATAGGAACCGGGCCTGAATTTTTTAGCATGTCAATGCATAGGTATCTGATATTAGCGCCTATATTCGAAACGTTACATAGGGAAAGGGAAATTCCCTATCCCAGCGCTCACGCGCCACAGCGCTCAAATTCAACTTTAATTCTATAGCTATAGGGAATTTCCCTTTCCCTATGTAAATTTTCGAATAGAGCCCCAGAAAGTGCAGCCTAGTAGGTACCTACTTTTATTTTATTTTCTCTTCTGCTGCAGTTGGTGAAGTAGGTAACTAAGTAAGTATAGGTTTTTTTTTTTGTAGGTACAGTCGAGTTCATTAATATGTGTACACTTATTACAACGTGGTAAGGTGCAAAACTGTGTATATATTGGCGAACTCGACTGTACATCTGAGTTTAAATCGCCAGCGTGGGCATCGCCATCCATAATTCATATCAAAGTAAAGTAAGGTAATAAAAGATGTATTTCATTGTAAAAATAGAATCGTTTAATTTCATTTCAGCACAACGAATCTCTGACCCTCCGCTCTAAGCCAAGTTTACCAGCGAGTGGTCGGGCCTCACAATGCCGCCGCCCGCGCCGGCGGCACATTGTGAATGTCACGTGCTTTGCGATCCCTAACACAACCGGTACACTTTCCGTACGAAAATGAACCTTCTGTGCGCCATTTGCCATCAAATCGCTTAGTAACACACAGTTCAAACACGGTCTAACTAAACTAACCGCTTCGATGACAAGTGGCGCATACAAGGTTCATTTGGAATCGCAAACCAAGTGGAGTTCACTACGTGCCAGCAGTTTCCTTCAATATCACATTCAAGAAGTCTTTTTAGGGATCCGAAGTCCACAAGGAACCCTTATAGTTTCGCCATGTTGTCCGTCCGTCCGTCCGTCCGCACTTCCGCAGCATAGCTTATGTATATATATATGCTTAGTTCTAGAAAGCTGTTATTTGGCATGAATATACATATTAGTTACGCCGACAAAGCGGTACAAATATATTTTTTTAGGGTACCTCCCCTACTCGTAAAGTGGGGATGTATTTTTTTTTTCTTGCGTACCCCTTGATGTGGGGTGTTGTTGAATAGGTCTTAAAAAAATATTGTGGGTTTGTACAAACCATTTTTTGATTAAAGGATGTGTTTGTGAAATATTAAGCTTTAAAGTGATATTTTTTGTTAGATTAGTATCTTCCTTCCCCCCCCCCCCCCCCCCACCGCCAGCTAAATAGTGGTTTTCGTTTCGTATACATATATAAATATACCTACTCATCGAACATTAAGCAGAATCATACACTTTTAATTGAGGAAATGCTTGCGAACCATACGCTTGAAGGCGAATTTGGTCTGGGCTTTCTTAAATACAGAGCGGTAGAGCAACCCACAATAGTATCGCTTGGAAGGCGAAAGAGTTAAAAAGAAAACCAGAATGGTGAGAGGGGATTATAGGCTTATGGCTACGGGAGGAGCGAAGAACACACCCTGGACGGGCGGTTTCGAATTAAAATTTACTTTTGAGGTATTTGGGAGTAGCTGGATCGAAAAGGATAGAGAACAAGGTGTTTAGGATTCTTAACGATCTGCGCTCACGAAGCGGAAGCCAGTTTCGTTTTTGCCGGAAAACAGAGTCATGATCATATTTACGCAGCCCGAAAATAAACCTAATACCGTTGCTAAGAAGACGATCCGGCTCATTCGAGGAGGCTTACACTGATACGTGTGAGTGACGGCTTGACTTTT
>OZ020283.1:0-28188 GCA_963971205.1 Aethes cnicana
CTTGGTAAGGAGCGCAATCTTATATAGCGAAACAGTTGAAAACGTGTCCAGCGGATTTGATCAGCAACAAAACAAAACACACTCTCCTCACAACCGTTTTCGCCTCAGAAGCGCCATTTGAAGGCGCTACTGCAGACTATCCGTCTAGGTGGCTTGACTGGGAGTTGCGACCGCAGCGCCCCCAACCTACCCGATTTGGTGTCCACCTTTGGAACTATAAAGATTGCGCTCCTTTACTCAACCCTTCATACCCGGCTATGTCTGTACCTCGTCTGCCAGTCAGGCGGGTCAGTAAAGAGGCTGGACGCCGCAACACTTACAAATAAAGGTTATATGATTGCCGCGACAACAGCTTCTCATTTGTGTGAAAAGCCTCAATATATTTAGGTTTTATTATTTATAGCCGGACTAGGAGGGACTGTTGAAGAAGTGTTTTCTTAGAAAGACTATGATTTCATGTTGTTTCATTGGCTTTCCTAATCATGAGTAGGGTTTGTCCAAAGACGGTCGTCATCGAGCGCGGCGCCGGCGCCGGCGCGGTGGCGGTGGCGGTGGCTCGGCGAGCGGCGCCGAGCGCGGGGCCCGGTGCTGCCGTCCGCCGTCGTGTTACCTACTTTAATGTTGACTCGTGTGTATTCACCTTTATCCTTATCTATTTGTCGAACGTTCTACTATTATATCCCATCGCCATCTTACACTTTAAGGACGAATAAGTATATCTATCGACGAATGTACAAATCATATCTAATAGCCGTTAAGATCAGCTCCTAGGAGACCTCGCGTCTACTCTAAGTGTATCTATATTTTATTGTTCTTTATATAAATATTCCTTCCTCTCTCTCTGTATTCTACCCCCTACTCTTTAAGCTTACTGTTAAGTATTTAGTTTTTTTATGAGAATCGAAAGTTGTCATTTGTACCATACGTCACAAAGAATATTGTTGTTTACAAATTATTTTGAGGAAAATAAATATTTGCATGCCGTGCATACCGGTCTTTCTGTTGTACCTTCCCTGGATGGGCATGCGCACGAGCCGAGAGTGTGGAGAGAAGCTGACGCGTGCCTTGTTCCAGGGCCCGCCCGGTCTCGACGGGATGAAGGTGAGTCCGCGCCGGCGCCGCCCCTCACCCCACCCCACCCCACCGCCGCCACTTCACTCCACTCATTTTGTGAATAACAAGTGTTATACGCTTTCTTTGTATCACTGACTCCATTACGGCTTGCGGCGTCAGATGTTAAGACGCCTCTTATCGTGTGCAGGGCGCCCAGGGCGAGCCGGGCAGTAAGGGCGAGCGCGGCGACCCGGGCCTGCCGGTACGTTGGTGCACTCAACCGAGCACGCTAACCGACTAATTCACTAATCCGATCCTAACTTTACAGGGCACGGACGGAATCCCAGGGCAAGAGGTTAGTAGGCGGGGGCGTAGTGGGGAGGAGGGAACACCGAAAGTGGTAAACCTGGAAAGAAATAAATAGATGAGCCCTGATTTTATTTTTTCTTTGACGAGAAATAGGGGTCGAAACCACATTTCGCTTAATAATTTTCAAAAGGTTCATCCCGACAAGTGATTCTATTCTACCTTTTTCTTGGTTGAACAGTTTCGGTCTTCCCTAAGTAGAGTTGCGCCGCTAATCAAACGTTTCGCTCGCAGGGCCCGAAGGGCGACAAGGGCTATAAGGGAGAACCCGTAAGTGACGGAGCGGATCTTCACCTTCTAAAATTTTCTGTTTCCACATCCGACTGTTTCGTTTCTTTCGGAACGTCTCTAATTTTCCGAGAACTCGAGCATGGCTTCACTAACACGTGGTGCATTACATCCATACCCTGTTCGACTATTATGAAGTGCTTCGGTTCTGTTAAAAAGTTAAGGTTACCACGACCCCTGGCGTTATGCAACTGAACGGAATATCCATCAGTAGATTCTCGTTACCTTCGAAGTCTTAACAGCTTTCTATCAGGACCGAAGGCCCGCCGCGGGCAGCCAACGCCCCGGGCCGACCGAGCTCGAGGCCGGGGGGCTCGGCGGGCGGGGCGCCTCGGGAACTCGGGAGACGAGCGCTGCAAGGGTTGTGTCCGCAGGGCCCGGCCGGCAAGCGCGGGCGCAAGGGCGACAAGGGCGAGCGCGGCGAGCAGGGCGTGCCGGGGCTGGACGCGCCGTGCCCGCTCGGGCCCGACGGGCTGCCGCTGCCGGGCTGCGGCTGGCGCCCGCCCAAGGTACCTGCCTCTCTAATAACTTACTACTCTAAAACAAACGCAAACTCTAATTCGAAGAGATCACCTGAATCTTGATTGCATACTGTTACAAAAAAGGGAAATATTGTGAAACTTAGTACATTTTCACATACTGGCGGTGTGCCATCTTACATGTTACTGTAGGTACCTACTTTTGTTCATGCGATATAAATTATCGGAAATACCTATCGTGATGGAATTTCGGTGTACCATTTTCCTCAATATTTTAGCCCTATGTTAGCAGGAAAACAACAAATATTCGGGTTGTTTGTGATAAATTATTATTTTTCTGTGTTATTTTGTTTCATTAAATTTAGTAAGACGTGACGTATCTATTCAGGTTATCTCTACAATTTTTACTAACGGGTGATTTGGATACCTAGTTATATTTGTGCTGGTCCGTAGATTAGTGTAGATCCTTATATAAAATATTGTAACATTTGATTTGATTTTTATTGTACTTAGTACCTGTGTTGATGACTAGGTAACTGAAGCATGAGTAGAAAATTTGTTCTGATTAATGTTTCGGTGCCAGCTGAAGTGGATTCAGAGGAGTTTGGGATTTAATATACTTAAACGCGGATTGTAAAAAAATCCTATGCTAGAATTTTATAAAAGCCATAAAAGTAGATTGTGCCTACTTCTAGACTGGATAAGTGAGCCATTGTGAATAGAATGAAACAACATCCTCATGGTCCAAAGGAAGTAAATGATACTGCTGATCTTCTCGTAGTAAGAGTAGGTATAATCCTGGCATGAGCTCTCAAGTCAGGAGGATGATTATAGCCTACCGACCCGAGATTTATTTTGTACTCATTAAGATCAGCTCTTCCAAAACCACTTACAGCAAATAACCCTGCATGAAGGTATTAGCGGTGTAGTGACGTGAGTGCATGCATGCACCAGGAAACGGCGGCGGCCATGCCGCGCGAGCCGGGGGAGGGGGAGGGCTTGCCGGGGGGAGGGGAGGAGTCGGAGGAGGAGGCGGGGGAGGAGTACGACGCGCGGGAGGACGAGCTGGACGCGCCGCGGGACTACGACGACTACACCGACAACGCGCACCTGGCTCTGCACCACGACTGATCATTTCCCTCCATCCCAAATCTTTTTGGACTACTTGACTCATCCCTCATGGTCCCACCTAGTTTGGTATGAGACTCATCCCCGTTTTTTAGACTAGGTGCTGTATTTGTTTGCCATTTGATGATTTCGTATACCTATTAGTTGCACTTAAGAAACAAATTTGCATATTCTGCTTTAAAAGAGGTGACTTTTTTTGCGAACAGTACATATTATGAAATATGATATCTCCCCGGTTCACAAGGTTTATCAAATTAGTTCGACCTCGGTTTTTACGCAGTATATCAGTATGTAGGTATTTTTAGTAACAGGAATTTTGTCAGATAACGGATATTTAAATGTCCATTCCAGGCATAGCTTGAAGCTTTAACCACTTTTTTCTAATACATGGACCTAATGACGATTAGAAGTTTTATATTTAAGTAGTAAAAGACTACTTAAATGCTACCCTATATTTGATTTCTTAATGATTCTCCTGATATCTCTACCAAACCTTTATTTCCCAAGGGACTTCTTCTGCGTTTTCTCCTCATTTCTACATTCCAACCTCGATCTCTCACACTCTGAACAGGTCCCAAAAGTCGTGCCCGCCACCGCTTAATCAACTTCATGTGAATCAGGTATGTACATGTGCGTGCGAAAAATAATTAACACTTAATTCTAAACAAAGCCTAAGTAACAGTAATGTTGCATGTCATGTTAGTAATCGCATGATCCATATTATAGTCGTATGACGTATCTCTTTGCACTTGAAGATAATGTCAATGACGTTGGTAAATAACTATTCTGACTTGATAAGCCCCTCTTGCACCAAGTCGCTAACCTCGGGTTAGCCTCTCAACCGACGTCAAATTCATACAAATTAATCTGAGTTAAGCGGTTAACCCGGGGTTAGCGGCTCGGTGCAAGTGGGGCTAAAAGGTTATCGTTTCGAGTTCGAGTCTAGATGCAGTGTGCTATATATAATATGTAATTTATCAAGTACATGCGGATTCGTTTATATAAAAAATCAAATCACTTAATTTGCATTTAAAAACATTGTAACAATGCATGCAAATACTGCAAATATTACACAAAATAAAATAATGACAATAATACCAAGTAAGTTAATAATTTGTGGCCTCATGTTTCCAATTTTATCCCTGCACAGGACCGGTCTGAGTGGCGAGCCTTGGGGGAGGCCTATGTTCAGCAGTGGACGTCTTTTGGCTGAAATGATGATGATGATGAATTAATAATTCAAATTGTTAAAAAAAACCTAATTATAAAATTTCATTGTCTACGCCCGCGGTTTAATCTGTGGTAGCCGTGAAGAGAAGGGATAAGACGGCCGCCATTACACCTACGACACCTACAATTCCTATGCAGCGACCAAGCGCATCCGTCTATTTTTTAATTATTTTTTAATATTAGTTTCAACAAACTGTACAAAGAAGTTCATTACATTTATTTTGAAGAAGAAGCCTATTATTTACTTGAAGATCGGACATTTTTGGTGACCCCGACGTGATCGTTAACGCGCAATTAACGGCGTATTAGCAACCGCTAATGGATGGCGAGATTTAACCCGAAGAAGTAACTAACGGATCCGAGGGAAGTAACGCCCATTCCTTAAACTATATCCATATCCCTTCTGGTATATAATTGCAACAATTTGTGTAAATAGTGTTCGATTCTTCAATCGTTAACAACGCAATTAACGGTAACTACTTAGCAATTAAAACTTACCCCCATCTGCGTACTTATAGTACGCACTATACTTGAATTTCATTAAATCTTCTTAATTACACGTAACTAATCAACAAATCACACTAAAATAGCTTCTTTGTCCATTAACACTCAACATAAGTACATCTTTTTAAAGTAATTCTGGGTCAATCACTATAAAAACTCGCAATTAAAGTTAACCTATACACTGCATACCGATTTTTGTTTTGACTAATTAAGCCTAATTAAAGACACTCCACAGTTAACACTTATTAATACCGATAGTTAAGCACTTGGGCCGACTATTCCAGGAATCACTGTGGAGATTAACGGCGAATTAACGCCAATTTTGGGCAATAACACGGAGCGGTGCCGGTGCATCGAGCCGGGAGCCGGGACTGCGCCCGCGCTGGCTGCGAACTGCACTCCCTGGCCGCGTGATCAGCTGGTTTGAGCATCGGATGCGAGGTTGGATTATTGATTACGTAACTTGACCTAGTTTTTATGTTGTGACAGTTTACTTAGTGGTTGTTTTCGCCCTCAATTATGGCTGATTTAAAGGAACTAATTGCACAGAGAGGTACAATTAAAAGTCGTCTAACGTTATTTGAGAAATACTTGAGTCCGTTATTAGCTATTGACGATGTTCCGGAGCGAAATAAAAAGATAAATAATGAGTTAAACTTACGATTAGTCAAGTTACAAGAATTATCGTATAGTTTTGATGACATTCAGTCTAAGATCGAAGTTTTAGATCCCGACACGTCTAAACAAATGTTAGAACGAGAGGAAACCGAAAATAGGTTTTTTAATATGATTGCTCAGGCTCAAGAGATCTTAGACGCGTTTAACGAAAGTAAACAAATGAAACAAAAGGAAGAAGCTTCGTGTTATGGCAGTTCTTCATCTTTTTCAAACCATATTAAATTGCCACCACTGAAGCTTCCTCCCTTTAATGGCGAATCAAATAATTGGCTCGAGTTTCGGGATATGTACCTATCTCTTATTCATAATAATGAAAGCATGGATGACATCACTAAATTCCACTATTTGAGAACCTATTTAGAGGGTCCTGCTAAATCAGTCATTAGTTCTGTCACAGTATCTGCGAATAATTATCCAATCGCTTGGTCGTTGCTTTGCGACAGATATAATAATAAGCGTCTACTGATTAACGAGCACATTAAATGTCTATTCTCGATTGAGGCGCTCACGAAGGAGTCCGACCGGGGCCTACGCAACTTAGTTGATACAATTTCTAAGAATTTAAGTGCACTAAAATTGTTAGGCGAGCCCACCGACAATTGGGACTCGCTTATTATTTACATGGGCTCTGCAAAGTTGGACTCAGCAACTTTTAGAAAATGGGAGGAATTTCGTAGCATGTTGGAAACACCAACGCTTAAAGATTTTTTCGATTATCTTCGTCAAAGGGCAACTGTATTAGAAACAGTCTACGCCGCTAAACCTGTGAGTTCTATTAATAAAAATGAAAAACGTAACAGCTTTATTAAATCGAAATCATTTATTTCATCTTCGCTCGATTCTGTTCCCCGTGGTAGTTGCTTAGCGTGTAAACAAGATCACAAGTTATATGATTGTAACAAGTTTAAATCCATGTCTGTCGATGAAAGGAATGCGAAGGTATATCAATGGCGTATCTGTAGCAATTGCCTTCGTAATGACCATCAGTCGTATCAGTGCAGGTTGGCTGGCTGCCGTATCTGTAAAAGAAAACACAACACATTATTACATAAACAAAATACATATCACAATAATACACAAATACAACAAGGTCAGCAGTCACAAGCACACACACAAGCACACATACAAACACAACATACTAGCAGTGGTGAAGCATCTTCGTCTACATCTTTACCTACTACTACTAATTCAAATACTGAAGAAGTTTCTCGTGCTGCCCAAGCACCCAATGGCCTAACTCCGGTAGTTACAATGTCTGCTGGCGCTTCTAACTTAGCTCTTCTGTCTACGGCTTTAGTTGAGGTGTCAAACAATGACAGAACGATTAAATTGAGAGCACTTCTAGATAGTGGAAGTCAATCGTCGTTCATTACGGAGATGGCTCAAGCGAAATTAGCATGCATAAAGAATCGTAACCAATGCAAATATGTGTCCGGTCTTAATAATGCAACGATAAGCATTGCCGAACACTGCAACCTACGAATAAAATCAATGTATGAACCATTTAGTGCTTCTGTTAAATGTTATGTCGTACCAATAATTACCGATAATCTTCCTCAAACAGAAGTACGCCTTCATGAGTTAAACATCCCTGGCAACATTGAGTTAGCGGACCCAACCTTCTTTCACCCATCAGAAATTGACCTGCTGCTAGGAGCAGACGTCTTTTGGGACATTATGGGGACGTCTCGATTAAAGTTAGGGCCTAATAAGCCGATATTACAGGAAACCCATTTAGGGTGGATTGTAGCAGGCCCCATTGGGGGGAAATATATTGACAATTCTAATAAAATTCATTGTCAGTTCAGTAAAGATATACAACAACAACTTGTTAAATTCTGGGAGATAGAAGAAGTCCCCACAGATAAGACATACTCTTGCAGCGAAGAGTATTGTGAACAGCTTTTCAAAGACACGACTTATCGCGACGCAGACGGTAAATTCTGTGTTCAAATACCTCTCCGAGATTCACCAGATGTTCTAGGCGAATCATATCACATTGCTGAGAAACGTTTATTACAAATGGAAAAGAAAATGAAACGCAAATGTGAATTTAAACAAGAGTACATCAAGTTCATGCAAGAATATGAGCGTTTAGGGCATATGAGTGAGGTGGATAAACCAGGGCGTGGATGCTACCTGCCACATCATGCCGTTATAAAGGAGAGTAGTGAAACAACTAAACTCAGGGTCGTGTTCGACGCGTCAGCTAAGACGTCGTCTGGTACATCTCTCAACGACATACAACATGTTGGTCCTGTAGTTCAAGACGACTTGTTCTCAATATTATTAAGATTTCGCCAACACAAGTACGTCGTTACAGCTGACGTGGAGAAAATGTACCGACAGATTATTATTCAGCCTGAACAGCGTCATCTTCAGATGATATTATGGCGGGAGGACGATTCCTTACCCATTAAAGTGTATCAACTGAATACAGTGACTTATGGCACTGCCTCCGCGCCATTTTTAAGTACACGATGCTTAGTTCAGCTAGCTGAGGAATGTCCACACGAGGACGTCGCTACAGTAATAAAACATGATTATTATGTTGATGATTTAATCACAGGTAGTCACTCAAAGGACGATTTGCGCCATACTATAAACGCTGTAACTGAAATACTTCATGCAGCTCGCCTTCCTTTGCGCAAATTCCGCACAAATGACGTGTCCATCCTTAAAGGCAATCCCAGTTCATTTATACCCAACGACTTAGACTTGAGTTCGCAATCCAGTGCATTGGGACTCAAATGGGATCCAGTTACGGACACGTTCAATTTTCCTGTCGACATCAAATGTCCTACACAAGCTACAAAGCGAACAATTTTATCAAATTCGGCAAAATTATTCGATCCTCTAGGTTTATTAAGTTTATGCACCATCATACCCAAAATAATCCTACAAAAGTTGTGGATGAGTAAATTAGATTGGGATGACCACATTCCTAGCAATTTAGAAGAAAGGTGGTTCAACTTTGTATCCGGCTTGAAAGCCTTGATCAACTTTAAAATTCCCAGATTCGTCCTCGATGGTGATGTCGACGCAACTTTCGAGATGCATACATTTTGCGATGCGTCACAAGATGCATACGCAGCATGCGTATATCTACGCTCAATTAGCAGTTCAGGTGAAATCGTAGTAAACCTGCTATCCAGTAAGACAAAGGTGGCGCCTGTGCGCGTCCAGACTATACCACGCTTAGAATTATCTGGTTCATTACTGGCCGCACGTTTGAGTGCCAAAGTATTAAAAGCTCTCAGGCTCAATATTAAGAAAGTGTACTATTGGACAGACTCGTCTGTTGTACTTGGTTGGATCCAAAGTCATTCTCAAAATCTACAAACTTTCGTGTCAAATCGAGTTGCACAAATTCAAGAACTAACAGCTGCTGGATCCTGGAGACATGTGCCTGGACCTCAGAATCCAGCAGATTTAGCGTCACGCGGACTAAACCCCAACCAAGTACACAGCTGCGACTTATGGTGGCATGGACCATCATTCTTAAAGAACGAGCCGTCTGATTGGCCAGAGCTTATCAAACCTGTAAAAGATTTACCTGAAATAAAAATGAATACAACTAAAACTAAAACTACAACCTACACTACAACATGCACTACTACATGCACTACATCTACAACTACAGATCCTTCTAGGATGGTAAATTTCGAGAATTACTCGAAATTTACAACCCTACAACGAACCATAGCCTATGTGCTACGTTTCATTTATAACCTCCGCAACAAAACTACTAAACGGACAGGTCACTTAACTACTGAAGAGTTAGAATTATCACTACATCATCTGGTTAAGCAGCATCAACATGAATGTTTTGAGTATGAAGTCAAACAATTAAGTAATGAAAAATGCTTACCTTCGAAATCTCGAATTCTGTCCTTACGACCGTTCATTGATAATGGCATCCTTAAGGTTGGCGGTCGTATTCAAAACTCGGCTGAGCTGTATAACAAAAAACATCCAATTATACTAGACTCAAAACATAATTTCACGAAATTACTGTTCACTCATGAACACAAGAAACTACTTCATGCAGGTCCTCAACTGCTTTTGACAAACGTGAGACAAAACTTCTGGCCCATTGCAGGCAGAAGATTGGCTAGGTCTACAGTTAATAAATGTAGAATATGCGTCATACTTAAGGCTAAAAATATAAATCCTATAATGGGGAACTTACCTTCATGCCGTGTTACGGCAAATTTTCCTTTCCAAGTTGCTGGCGTCGATTTTGCGGGTCCATTTTCCACACGTGACCGAAAGGGCCGTGGATGTAAAATTATTAAAAGCTACTTATGCTTATTTGTTTGCTATACCACCAAGGCACTTCATTTAGAAGTTGTGTCCGATTTGAGCACGGACGGATTCCTCATGAGTTTGAGACGTTTTATCTCCCGTAGAGGAAAACCAAGCGAGATTTACTGCGATAACGGCAGAAATTTTGTGGGCGCAAACAACGACTTAGTAAAATTCCTGGAGTCCTGTAGTGATCCAATCTCGTCATTCGCCGCCAGCGAGGGCATTAAATTCAAATTTTCGCCTGTTTTCACTCCACATTTCGGTGGAATGTTCGAGGCCGGAGTACGTGCTGCTAAGCATCATTTAACTAGAATTCTAGGCAACACTAACGTTACGCTAGAAGAACTATCGACATTATTTGCACAGATTGAGGCAATTTTAAACTCCAGGCCTCTAACTCCATTGTCCTCTGATCCTACGGACCTTTATCCCTTGTGTCCTGGGCACTTCCTGATCGGCAGGCCGCTCACTTCATTGCCGTCTCCAGCTCTGCTCGATCTCAACCCCAACCGTCTCAGCCGATACGAACTAATCGAGCAGATACGTCAAAGATTTTGGGAGCGCTGGCGCAACGAGTTCCTGTCCGAACTACAGCAACGATCAAAGTGGCGCGTGGACCAAGGAAGACTTGCAGAAGGGGACATGGTGATTCTCAAGGAGCCGAATCTACCTCCACTCAAGTGGCGCATGGGGCGCATCCACCGGCTGATACCCGGACTAGATGGCATCGCACGCGTAGCCGACGTCAGCACAGCGAAGGGCATCCTACGTCGTTCGATTATAAATCTTTGCCCGCTTCCTGTGCCTGAAGACTCTTCTCGCAGTCCCACGTCCTCCGAGGGGGGGAAGATGTCTACGCCCGCGGTTTAATCTGTGGTAGCCGTGAAGAGAAGGGATAAGACGGCCGCCATTACACCTACGACACCTACAATTCCTATGCAGCGACCAAGCGCATCCGTCTATTTTTTAATTATTTTTTAATATTAGTTTCAACAAACTGTACAAAGAAGTTCATTACATTTATTTTGAAGAAGAAGCCTATTATTTACTTGAAGATCGGACATTATTTGGACATTAATTGTGTCATTTGTACATGGTAATAAAATTTTAATTTAAATAAAAAGGTAAAATCGAAAGATTAAACTTAGTACTCATAAAAAATATATATCATATTTAATAAAATCAAGGCAGAAAAGAAAAACAAGGAGAAATATTTTTTGTTCAAATGTTTTTTTTTAATTCTTATTTTGGCATAGTAATCTTTTATACAATAATAAGGATGTTTCAGGAAATATTCTTTCAAATCAAATCATTATCTAGATGATTGTAGACTTCAATCGCAGTGTTGTTTAATCCTCTATCAAAGTTAACATAATACCGTGCGGTATTTACTCGTAAAGTAAGCTTATTTCTATGATTAGGATTAAACATGGCAAAGGCAAAGTGAAAGCTGAGTGTTACTCGAAAGTATTGATTTTGTGATTAAGTTTTAAGGACTCGAGTGGTGGACTCGATTACTCGGTACATACCGTCTTCTGGCGATGTGTTTGGGCATTGGAGGCATCGTGTCCTGGTTTATAATGTGGCATGGATAATGTTTGAAAGATAATGAAGTGAAAGGAGAAGATAAAATAAGACCGAACGATGAAATAGGCATTGTTTGGGATGTTGAGATATGGAAAGATATACATTTTCTTTGGAAGGTACTAACAGACAGCATGGTTAAAGTCTGCTATAGAAGCGAAATTAAAAAACGGAAGGAACGCTATATAGTTCATTGGTGGGACGCTGACACGAATAATGATGTGCAAGAGATAAAAAAAGCGTTGACGGAATTGATAGTAGGTAAGCTACCCTTCATATAAGCGAGTCCGACACGCTCTTGGCCGGGTTTTTTATAAAATATGGTCGGCTAAAGAGCACACAGGCCACCTGATGGTAAGCTGCCACTGCGGCCCATGGACACCGAAATCATAGTTATGATTTCTTATAAAGAAACCATAAGATCCCGAATGCGTTGGCTACACTTCGACCTAAGATGGAATGCCTCTGTGCCAGTAATTTAACCGGCTGCCATAACCCCTTACCGGAACACAACAGTGTGAGAACAGCTGTTTGGCGTGCCAACCCGGACGGACCTAGTACCAGGTCCTACTACATCGAAAGGTAGTATTTGGGATGTTCGTTCAAGCAGGATTTAGGTACCGTATGGACCAGGTCTTTTCCTTACGGTGTATAGCTGAGAAGTTCTTAGCGAAAGACCAGAAGGTTTTTCTGCGCTTTCGGGGACCTGGAAAAGGCTACGAATAATCATGGTTGAACTGTGGCCGACATTGTCCGTGAAGGTTAGTGGCGATCTGGTGCGGGCTCTGAAATCCATCTTCAGGGATTCCAGAGCCTGTGTCAGAATCAACGGACGGATACTCGGACGCTATATTCGCTATACATTACACTTACACTATATTCAAAATGTCGACCCAAGGATCAGTTGGTTTGGCGAGCGGGAGCTGCCAGGTGTGGTTGGCAGGTTTATAGTTTTAGTGGTTTGATATATTTAGAGGTGTCAGGCAAGGCTTTGCAGCATCACCGTTGATTTTCAATCTCTTCATAGGTGAATGTCTTACAGAGTTGAAAAAACGTGATTGTGGATTGAAGATAGGGGGACCTCTCTCTTATAAAAAAATATACATTTGTACTTCCACACATACAGAATCAGCAAAATAACAGACAAATAAGCTTAGTGAATAGGTACAAATAGAGATTAAAAAGGAATGTTCCTGGATCCCGCCCCCTTAACTAGGAAATCCGTATCTTAGGGATAAGAGAAATTTTCCAACACATTGTATATTTCATTCTCCGGTGACCAGGTTCTCCTGGGGCCTATCTCGAAGCTTATTAGTCTAATAATATTACTCCATGAGCTAATACTTTTTACAAGTTCATTAGTGTGCGTTTCTGGAAGCTACGATGGTAGAATATTGGTTACTAGTTGCTAACTAATAAATATTATCTTAGTTCCTGTTTCTCCAAGCTTATTAGACTAATAATATGATCCCAGGAACTAATATTTTTTACAATTTTATTAGTGTGCGTTTCTGAAATCTACGATGGTAGATATTAGTTACTAGTTGTCAGCTAATAAATATTTGGCTAATATTACCCAAGTAAAGCCAGTTTTGTTTCATGAAAATTCAATTTCATTGTTACTCTTGTAAATTACAAGGGTAAAGCTATTGGTCTCGGCAGTCTTGTAAAAGTTATTAGTACAATTTATTAGACCTAAAATACTGGATAAAAAATTAAAATGTGGTCAGATTCAGTACTCAATATCTGAATGTATCGGGCCTGGGTTGCAAAGGTTGACTCAGTTGACTGAGAGAATCTGGAAAAGCTCCCAAATAAAATATTTTTCTTTCAAGACAGCCGTGTAGTCTTTAAAACCATTCTTTTTAGATCTATATTTACGAAGAATAAAGATCGTTTTAAATGTAGTACTTTATAACCACTCTTTTGCTTTTTACGATCCCGCCAAAACTGCATACTTACATCGCTGTTTTTTTTTTAAATTTGGTATAAGTCATATTACGTTCAGCCTATCTTAACTAATATTTTTCATTGATTTACCACTATTAGTTACTAGTCTAGTAAAAATATTGGAGAAACAGGAATTATTAGAACTTGTAATTTGATCTCTAGTAAATAATGAGTCTAATGACTAATAAACTAGTAAAACTAATAGTTTCAAGAAACACACCAATTTGCCTACTTATTAGTAATATTTTTCACTCGTGTACAACAATTAGTTACTAGTCTAGTAAAAAATATTGGAGAAACAGGAATTATTAGAACTTGTAATTTAAACACTAGTAACTAATGACTAATAGACTATTAAACTAATACTTTTGAGAAATAGGCCCCTGGCATCATTGACTAGTGAGTTGCAGGACATGATGCATGATGTACGGATCACGTAACATAGTCGTAACGTAAGTGTGTGTGTTTTTTTAAATATGGTGACTTCACATTGCGCTTTAGGTATAGTAACGTTACACTTGGTCCGTGCCGAGGGCCCAGCCTTGCTCATTAATTAAGACTTAAAAAAACATTTAAAGTACATTACATTAAGATAGGTGTGAGGCTTCGTATATTCATTTTATGGGTAATTACCTATCAGCGTAGTCTCCACGAAGCCACAGTATAGATAATAGGTCCTACGTACGAAGCCGTGGTGGCCTAAATAGTGGCGCGACCTGCCTCTCTCGCAGGGGGTCGGGTGTTCGATCCCGGCTCGCACCGCGAAGTAATTCAAGCATGTTGTGAAGTCCCCAATCCGCACTGGGCCCGCGTGGGGACTAACAGCCTTATGACTGACTAAATAATAAAAAAGCCTTGAGTCATATTACGTTGTTGTATATTATATATATAAATGTATAAAGCGCATCAAAAACAAAGAGGTCCTATACAAGCTCAAAGCCTCTCCTGATGAGAGGAGGACTGTGCCCAGCAGATAGAGGGACGTAAATAGTTGTTGTGGCGGTTCCCACAAACATCCCCAATATTCGAATCAAAAGAAAAATTCGAAAATGCTATTCAGTTTTAAGTCGAATATATTGCTATACTGGTAGATTAAAATATTTCTTAATGAAAGATGCATTATTTTATCGGAATTCAACTAGAACTAACAATCATAGCATCAAAGATTGGATTTATGAACTTAATAATATATTATACTTATACATTAGGTACCATTTATTTCTACCGCAAAATAGTACCGAGTAGAGCGGGACTACCGTTTTACTTGTTACTACTTAAAATATTTCTTGTTTTATGAGATGCAATAATACGATTATTTCATTTCGTACCCAGGAGGCAATACTCGAGTGGGTGCGACGGCACCTTGACGTCGACAACGATGTTCATGCGACCTGACCTGACGCCGCCCGCGCCGCCCAGGAACGATTCTGCGACACGCAAGCAACTCATAGTACTATCATTCAATATGCGGAATTCGAAGTTCGTATGACATGGCGCATCTATAGGCACACAATTAAAAGGACTGTAGCATAGCGAGTGTTCATTAATTCTGAAGATTTTGTTTTATTTGGACATTTTCACAGCATCAAAGTAGTTGTCTGACAGCAGATTTAACTCGTATTACAAGCAAAGACAATACTAAGCTAATTCTGTAAATGTGAAAACTATTTTTACATCACCTTGGCCGTAAAGTGGGATTTTCTGCCCGCTCCGCGGAGAGAAAATCTCACTTCTTGGCCAAGGCGAGACGTAAAACTTTTGACATACCACGGGCGGTAATTCGTAAAGCCCCAGATCGCATATTTACGGCCCTCACCGAAAACCTGCGATCTGGGACATTTACGAATTCACCACCCTAGGTCTGTAATGTACTATTTGATTATGAATCAAATGTATATTTGTGTTGAAACAATAGTGTAAAACGCAAGAATCTTGGTAAGTAAGAATTCGTCCGAGAGCACCATTAGTACCTAATGCACTATATGCAGTGACGAGTCTTAGAGGCCACACGTTACTAACCACGACACAACTCAGCAACTCAGTAGGCGCGCGGCGAAGCATTTAAGCAGTTTGGTGCAGAGTCTATTATTGCTTAATCCACGCGCTCTTTAAGTTGTGTAAACTGTACAAGGATGCCGCACACGACACGCTTAAGCGTGCTGGAAACAAGCAAAACAGTTGGCAACAGTATGGCCCAGTATGGGATTCAGGTATCGCCCACATCATCAATTTACTCGAAAAAAAAAAACCTGAAAAACATGCTTAGAATCGATGACTGATACCGTGGTTAAAATATTGTCACCACGTTTTGCTCGATTACTTTACTTGCTAGTTGCATAGGTTGCATATGACATAGGTGTTACATTCGAGTTCTCTTTTGTAATAAAATAAGGTAGAAAAGTGTACATAGGTATATTAATGAACTCGACTGTACCACTCCAATGAGTGACGCTCGACACCGAAGATCGATCGACGTCGTTATACATCGTGTTTTTTTATATGTTCGCTTGAAATTAATGTATATTCAAAAAAGCACAGTCTAAAAGAACACGTGGGTCGTAACTTCGCGACATATTCGACAGATGTAAATTGTCACATGTAAGGTGTTAACGTTTACTGAAGAGTTTAAAATTGTAGATTTTACAATTACATATGTGAATTCTCCGACATGGTAAATTAGTAAGTTTTATATTAAACACAAATACCTATGTAGAATTTGTCAAAAGTAATTTAGGTACAATTACATTTCACAATTTGTATCGTTAAATAAACAGGGCCCAGCGAGTCACCCTCCCATCGATCGATGGCATCGATCTGCGATGGATCCGTTGCTATGGTAACACCCACCCCACAATGCCCATGGCGCAAACGCGTGTTTGTAATCATATAAAACGGATATAAAATTGTGGATTAATAAATTTTTCTTCAGTAAGTTAGTTATTTAAAGTAAAAAACTCACTTTTGTTTTACGATATCAAATGTAAATACATACCTATTTGTGTTCTTTGTACAAAGAGCGTTTACCATCTATTACTGGGTAACAGGTTTTTTCATAATACTTGTGCCATAGAATATAAGGACGAAGCCTGTATACACCGTAGGCCGAGTAACCCGAAAGATTTTAACCATCAATTCTGGTGCCTTTTTGAACAAAACAAGCTCTAGGGCAACCAACACGCCTTAATGATTTTGAGGTAGCCCCACTGGCAAGCACTCATAAATGAAATGAAATCAAAATATTTCGGGTTACTCAGGCCTACAGTGTATACAGGGTATTTTTTTTGTACACAAATTTACACATAGTACATACCTAGTTCTGTATCGTTAATAAGTACAACATATTGGACTGAAAAAAAGATTTTTTTAAGTAGTTCATTTTCGTCTTGCCATGAAATCTACTGCGGGCACTGAGTCAATATAACAGCAGAGGCAACTTTTTAAATTATAATTAGGCACTTTTTTGATTAGACACCTCGCGAATGGGTCACGTGGCACTTTTTACTGCCTCGGTCCTCACCCCCGGAATAGTACGTAGTATGCGCAAAATTATTTTTAAAATGTGGAAACGTTTAATTGCGAATATCTTTTTTTTATAAGCACATTAGTAACATAATGTACCTATGTCGGTATACACTAGCAAAGATATTATAAAATAGTGTGTGGGTACTGATAAAAATCACATACCTAAGTAATTATTTACCACAAAACTTTGCGATAACTTTATATTGTTACATATTTTATACAAATTTCATTTTAAAGGAAACTAGCCAATGCCCGCGTCTTCGTCCCGCGTAGTCTTAGAATAAATAAATAAATATCGGGATAAAAGTATCCCGATATTTCAAAATATGTTATTTCCCGGGTCTCAAACTATCTACATAACAAATTTCATCCAAATCGGTCCCGTCGTTGCGACGTGACGACACTTTCGCATTTATAATATTAGTATGGATTAGTATGGATATTATGGATAACTTTCTAACACGATTAAAATGTGAACGCGGTGCCTGCCTACATTAAGAGGGTTTACTCCGAAAGTTGGCAACGTCGCAAATAGCTGTCAAGTATTTCGCTGTTTTCATTGATTTCTGAACATTACTAAATGAAAACATGAATTATCGCTCTATGATTGAATAAAACATTAAGTATGGATTGCAACAATTATCATAGGAACACGAAATTTTTAGGATTATGGAAGTACTATCTTTTGAAAACTTTCCATCGCATTTTCCATGCATTTTAATGTAATCTTATCATTTGAATGCCTAATCAACAAATGTAAAACGAGACGCGTCATTCGACCATAGAATGATAACTTCTTTTTTAATTCAGTAATATTGAGTAATAAATAAAAACAGCGAAACATTTGACAGCTATATGCGACGTTGCCAACTTTCGGGATAAACCGTCTTAATTTGCCGCGACGGACGGCAGTGCGTCTCAATGTGATGGAAGGCGTGTCAGGGAATAAAAGTTGTGTCGATAACCTAACTAGTTAAATGTTATTATAAGTAGGTACTTTTTTTGTACTTCAAGTGTAAATATATTGTATTAGTATCTCGTTTATCTGTGTTTTTTTTTCATTGACCTCTTCTTGGAAAACCCGGAGCGATAGCGAAGCGTCTGCTCAAGTCGTTTTGGAAACACAATTCTAATTCAATGTACTAATTGTTGTCAACAACGTCGGTGGTTTACTGAGCGCGGATATAGAAGGACGTAAGTAGATAGGATTTTTTTTATACCTCTACTCTTTTCCCCGCAACTTCGTATGCGCAAAAATATTAAAAAGTAAAATCCCGATTTTTCCCGTTCCCGTGGGAATTTTGCAAAATCCTACCTAGATGCCTACGTCATAATATCTACCTGCATGCCAAATTTCAGCCCGATCCGTCCAGTGGTTTGGGCTGTGCGTTGATAGATCACTATGTCAGTCAGTCAGTCAGTCACCTTTGAGTTTTAAATATTTAGATGAGTGGCTAACAAGCATACGGCCCTCCTGATGGTAAGAGGTCACCGTCGCTTATAGACGCTTGCAGCACCAGAGGCATCACTCGCACGTTGCCGACCCTCCATGTTTGAAAAACCTCATGTTGTAATCTATTGGAAACATCTGCAAATGTCACTTCGAAATTGAAAGAAAGAAAGAAAGAAAAAAGTCTTTATTGCCATAAATAAGTATACTTACATAGAAAAACGTGAACAAAGTAAACTTAAAACGAATTAACTAATTAATAATTAATAACTTAAAGCTAATTATGGCAAATGGACCAGGCTCAGCAAAATGCTGTGGCATCAGAGCAGATACACTCTGGGCCAGCAGCGCTGATTTTCAGCCTGCCCCTACAGAGGCCTACCGAGGTGTACAGCTCAGCATTTATGGGCATTTTTACTTAATTTATGAGATTTTTTAATTATTTAAAATATAACATGCAAAAAAAAAAAAAACATTAAATTAATAAATAACAAACAAAAAAATAATAAAAGTAACTAGAGAAAAAACAGTATATTCTTTAATATTCATATAGTATTATGTTAATATTATAAATGTGGAAGTAACTGTCTGTCTGTCTGTCTGTTAGTTACCTCTTCACGCTTCGACCAGTTGACCGATCACGATGGAATTTGATATGGAGATAGTTAGGGTCACGGGAAAGGACATAGGCTACTTTTTATCCCGAAAAGAAAAAAGCGCACAGTTTCCACGGGAACGCGATTGCCGAATTCCACGCGGGCGAAGTCAAGGGAACAAACTAGTTCTTTATAATAGGGTGTGGCAACAGTTAGTAGTTACTAATTTGGTTTTCAATTAAAATATTTTTTAAATGTTTTTTGAACGTTTGCTGCGATAAGTTTTTGCGGAGTGGCGGGGGTAGGTCGTTCCAAACCTTTGCTGCTTGAATTTTGAACCCACCCCTACAGCCTTTAGTTCGATGTTTGGGAATTATTGCTTCGTTTGTGTATTTACTGCGAGTGTTCCAGCTGTGCTGGTGTTTAGCCCAAGATATTTTTGCATATAAATATTCTGGCCTTTTCTTATGTACAATTTTGTGCACTAACGAAGCCAAATGCAAAATTGATGCCCACGTGGTAACAAATATGAAAAGAAAAGCCGTGGTGGCTTAATGGTTCGACCTCCACCTCGCATGCAGAGGGTCCTTTATGTGCGAAATTCAATTTGAATTCAACACTGAACTTTTCGGTGAAGTAAAACAAACATCATGAGGAAACCTGCACGCATCTGCGAAGTAGGTATGTGTGTGTGTGTGAAGTCCCCAATACGCACTGTGCCGCGTGGGGGCTACGTATAGCCCAAACGCTCTTATGAGATGAGAGGAGGCCTGTGCCCAGCAGTAATAGGCTGTTGTGGCAACAAATGAGGAGTTCCACCTCGTGAACCCCGTCGCCAGAACTGAACCTCATTAAAGGAAGTAACTTACTCGTAATGCGGAGGTACCATCAACCAGTATATAGTATTACGGGCCACCAAGATTTGCTCGAGTGAAAACAGCTAAAAATGATCGTTAAAGCCGTTTCCGAGATCTAATAATCCATACTAATATTATGAATGGAATGTGTTTGTTTGTTTCTTTGTCCTTCCTTCACGTCGCAACGAGTGGACCGATTTGGATGAAATTTGGCATGGCGATAGCAAAATCTAAGTCTATACGGGACGAAGCGGGCATCAGCTAGATCTACTAAAACTTTGCTTGCGAAAGCAAGTCGGATATGTAAATACCTACTGTACCCCTTTAATGGTTGTCTCACTTTGTTTCCCTTGCGGCTCCCAGTGAGCAAAATGTCGGCCGGCCCTGCCAAACCTGCCAACAGCCAAACCAACCGATCCTTATTGTCCCAGGGCCGACATTTTGACTGCAAAGCGGGCCTGCCTATTCTGGTAGAAAGTAAAATCATCGTCGTTATAGGATATATATTGCATGCAGAGGAAGTTACAAGTAGACATGTCGTGTAATTTTATAACAATTAATAAGTTAGCGAATGTAGCGCGCGTTTTCATCCTACGCTGTTATTACGACGCGACGAGCCAGTCCAGCCAGTCCCAGTCCGCTGCGTAGCGCTGAACCCGGCGGCCGGCTGCCACCCTAGCCGGGAGTACCGATGACTCATGGATGAAAATAACAATTCACTGAACGCTTGTTTTTTTTAGCTAAAGATAAAGTTATCGCGCAAAGTTTACTTATCAAATCGAAATGTAGTAAACATACAACTTTAAGGTTATTGCTTGACGATGGCTCTGTCACTGTTTTCAGTCGATGTGTTTCTAGTAGTTTAACGGCAGTGTATGATCAATGATCGTGATCACGGTGGCTCGGGAGATGGCAGTGCTGTTGTGGGCGGCGACTTGGTGGCCGCTGGTGGCTGCGGCTGCGCTCGGCGCGGCGGAATACGACGGCCCACTCCTCTTCCAACTCCCTAACGGTAAGCAATTAGGTACTTAGTTGATCAGAAAAATATCCCAGAGTGGGGTTTCGGGCGTTTCACTTTAAATGGCTCATCAATCCACAACACATATTATCCCCTATTTCGGAACCTTTAAAATATTATTTCTCAAACATGCTCGGAAATGTTCGTGTTACTTTCAAAAAAAGAAGACGCGAGGCTGTCCATTGCCGGCCTTGACCAGCAAAAACATTATTGTCGAGTGTGTTTTTTTAATTCGCTTGCTATTTGAGACACCTCTGTAGAGAAACTGACGAATCCATGGAGGTAATAAGTACAATTTCCATGGCCAAATCATCCACGATCATGGAAGTAGTAAATACTGATGTGGGGTAAGTGCGCCTAAATTTATTTCGCCCCTATGCCTTGTAAACAGCCAACTACTAGTTGAGTAATATTTATAGGTTTCGATATATATTTATGTTAGGCGCACTAACCCCATCCTGGCGCACTTGCCCCGACTGACCTTGCGTATTTCCTCGCTGTTTGAGAAAAGCATTATATATACCTACCTCGGCCGCAATTGCGATTGCCGGACTCGTACTAATAGAACTTTATTTTCTAACTGACTCGTCCGGCAATGCGCTACTTGGCGGCCTCTGCAATAAATTGTACTATTATTTTCCAAAAACTGTTGAAAATACGCTTTCAAGAACTTTATTTCGAACGTTAGCAACGTCGCAAATAGCTGTCAAATAAGTACCTATTTCGCTGCTCCCTCCTTTTTTTAGTCGGTTAAAAAGATATGCTCGTTTATGTTGCATGTTTTGCGATTTCACAAGGGAATCAAAACCTATAGGATAGGGTACTTCCCGATGACCTAGAATCATAAAATTTAGTCAGAATCAAGTAGGTCTTACAGCACACGTACAAGAATAAGTCTACTACTACAGCCTATTTGCGTCCCACTACTGGGCACAGGCCTCCACTCATCACGAGAGGGTTTGGGCTATAGTCCCCACGCGGGCCCAGTGCGGATAGGGACTTCACACACCTTTTTGAATTACTTCGCGGATGCGTGCAGGTTTCCTCACGATGTTTTCTTCACCGAAAAGCTATCAGTGTTAAATTCAAATTGAATTTCGCACATAAGTAAACTTAGAGGTGCGAGCCGGAATCGAACCCCCAACCCTCTGCATGAGAGAATAAGAGAGAAGAATAAGTCTGAAAGTCGTAAATCCATACTTCCATATCTCTAGAGTGTTACAAAGAAACAAACATACATACCATACATAGATAGACCGGTAAACACATTTACCTTCCTTTGCGGTGACAGTCAGGTAAAAAGGCAGGTCTTTGCGGAAACTGCACACGGAGACGCATACAATACACATAAGTACATTTTATTATGAAAGCGTCAAATAACCGGACTCATTTCTGTTTCTATTAAAGGTATTTAACATTAAGTTACATAGGGTAGGGTATATAAAATTAAATGAGGGATGATATCACTATTTGTTCCCAGGAAATTCCGTCTACGTGAAGTTTAAGGAGAACCAATACTTTTTGATGACGTGCGCGTCTCCTACGAGTATATCCGTCAACGACTCGGACATGCCCAAATTTCCAAAAGTGAAGACTTTCGACAGGGTCTCCATCGCCGGCTGCAGGACGCCACGCGAGTCCTACCTCGCCGCACTGGCCGCCCTCAACGTCGTGGTCACACAGACGCTGGAACTCGACCTACTACCCAACGACCAGCCATCCGTTAACCTAACCGGCCTGACAGTGACCTCACTAATAGTCCAATCTGATGGCGGGAAAAATAACGTTAACCTCACCGATCCCTCCATCTTCAAGTATCTCAACGAATCTAACCTACGAAAATTAAGTCTCGTCGGCGGTGTTATGTCAACTTCTGAATATATGTCCATGTTTCCATACTCGTTGGAAGAACTTTATTTGAAGGTCTCGTTCCAGAAGGAACCACGCTCACTTGACTGGCTGGAGCGTCTGCCTTTATTGACTTCTTTAACATTTGAGGCTGCGCTTAGTGCGCCGCTGTCGCCGCCGTCGTTGAGTAGGCTGCCTCGGCTAAGAGAAGTCTACCTGAGCACGCCACTCGACATGCCACAGAACTGGCTGCATGGCTCGGCAGTGACGACGCTCACACTTCACAACTGTGGCCTTCAAAAACTTCCAGAAAACATGTTTAGTGCCGTCAATCTTACGGAGTTGCGACTGATGGAAAACAATCTTACTGAATTACCAAAGTAAGTATGATCAAAGTCAATCAATCAATCAATCATTTATTCGGCATTGGCCACATAGGGGCACTTTTACACGTCAGAAATGAATTTACCAGCGCTTCCTAGACCCATTGCTTGAGAAGAAGCGCCGTAACAAACTCAGCAGAAGGCCTTTCTTAAAAAAAATGTACTTGACACCGACATTCCGGCTGTAGGAGTTTGGAGTAGATTTTGATTAAAAAAAATAAAACACATTTTCGGCTATACAGTTTCCAAACATGTGTACAACGGGACGTAAGTATCACTGATCACTGCAGTCTTTGAATATACACGTGCTAAAAAAATTTGAGGAGTTCCCCCTCATGTTGTCATGGATCCCATCATAAGAACTGAAACAATTAAAATAGGGATAAATCCGGGGGTACCTACCACCTTTTCAATAAAACATCAATCATCGAATTCGGTTCACAATTGACGGATTACTCGAATCGAGGAAATTCATGTATTGGACATGAAGTACCTACAAATAAAACATACAGACAAAAACACTGCGGAGATTTCTACTATCTGTATTAGGGCCCTCGCCCACGCCGCGCTACTCATATCGCTATCCTTTTTACATCAAAGAGTAAAAAGGATAGCGACATAAGTAACGCGGTAGCATCGCTACAAAAAGTCGCCGTGGGCGAGGACCCAAATACAGATAGTAGAAATCTCCGCAGTTTTTGATTACAGACTAGGAAAAAGGAGTAGGTTCTCAATTCGTCTGTATGTTTTATTTGTAGGTTTTGAACCCTAACGATTAGGGCCTCCGAAGATTAAGGCGAGACCAGGGATACCTGACTGTAAGTGTTAGTTTCAAGTGGACTTTTGATTAAAAATCAGATCCGCGAAGCGCGGACGAATGTCGGATTGCAGCCTTACCTGTGATCTGATCACTTTGGTTAATACATAGGATATTTGAGACGTGTGCGATATGTTCCAGCGACGTATCATCTCTGAAGAGTCTGACGCAGCTGGACGTGAGTGGCAACAGACTCGGCGGCGCCGACCTATGGCGCGCGGCGGCGGCGCTGGAAGCGCTGACCACGCTGACCGCGGCCCGCAACCCGCTCCGCGCAGCCTGCCCCGAGGACAGCGGTGAGTGACAACAGACTCGACGGCGGCGGCGCTGGGAGCGCTGACCACGCTGGCCGCGGCCCGCAACCCGCTCGGCGCAGCCTGCCCCGAGGACAGCGGTGAGTGACAACAGACTCGACGGCGGCGGCGCTGGGAGCGCTGACCACGCTGACCGCGGCCCGCAACCCGCTCGGTGCAGCCTGCCCCGAGGACAGCGGTGAGTGACAACAGACTCGACGGCGGCGGCGCTGGGAGCGCTGACCACGCTGGCCGCGGCCCGCAACCCGCTCGGCGCAGCCTGCCCCGAGGACAGCGGTGAGTGACAACAGACTCGACGGCGGCGGCGCTGGGAGCGCTGACCACGCTGACCGCGGCCCGCAACCCGCTCGGTGCAGCCTGCCCCGAGGACAGCGGTGAGTGACAACGGACTCGACGGCGGCGGCGCTGGGAGCGCTGACCACGCTGACCGCGGCCCGCAACCCGCTCGGTGCAGCCTGCCCCGAGGACAGCGGTGAGTGACAACAGACTCGACGGCGGCGGCGCTGGGAGCGCTGACCACGCTGGCCGCGGCCCGTAACCCGCTCGGTGCAGCCTGCCCCGAGGACAGCGGTGAGTGACAACAGACTCGACGGCGGCGGCGCTGGGAGCGCTGACCACGCTGGCCGCGGCCCGTAACCCGCTCGGTGCAGCGTGACCCGAGGACAGCGGTGAGTGACAACAGACTCGACGGCGGCGGCGCTGGGAGCGCTGACCACGCTGGCCGCGGCCCGTAACCCGCTCGGTGCAGCCTGCCCCGAGGACAGCGGTGAGTGACAACAGACTCGACGGCGGCGGCGCTGGGAGCGCTGACCACGCTGGCCGCGGCCCGTAACCCGCTCGGTGCAGCCTGCCCCGAGGACAGCGGTGAGTGACAACAGACTCGACGGCGGCGGCGCTGGGAGCGCTGACCACGCTGGCCGCGGCCCGTAACCCGCTCGGTGCAGCCTGCCCCGAGGACAGCGGTGAGTGACAACAGACTCGACGGCGGCGGCGCTGGGAGCGCTGACCACGCTGACCGCGGCCCGCAACCCGCTCGGTGCAGCCTGCCCCGAGGACAGCGGTGAGTGACAACGGACTCGACGGCGGCGGCGCTGGGAGCGCTGACCACGCTGACCGCGGCCCGCAACCCGCTCGGTGCAGCCTGCCCCGAGGACAGCGGTGAGTGACAACGGACTCGACGGCGGCGGCGCTGGGAGCGCTGACCACGCTGACCGCGGCCCGCAACCCGCTCGGTGCAGCCTGCCCCGAGGACAGCGGTGAGTGACAACGGACTCGACGGCGGCGGCGCTGGGAGCGCTGACCACGCTGACCGCGGCCCGCAACCCGCTCGGTGCAGCCTGCCCCGAGGACAGCGGTGAGTGACAACAGACTCGACGGCGGCGGCGCTGGGAGCGCTGACCACGCTGGCCGCGGCCCGTAACCCGCTCGGTGCAGCCTGCCCCGAGGACAGCGGTGAGTGACAACAGACTCGACGGCGGCGGCGCTGGGAGCGCTGACCACGCTGGCCGCGGCCCGTAACCCGCTCGGTGCAGCCTGCCCCGAGGACAGCGGTGAGTGACAACAGACTCGACGGCGGCGGCGCTGGGAGCGCTGACCACGCTGGCCGCGGCCCGTAACCCGCTCGGTGCAGCCTGCCCCGAGGACAGCGGTGAGTGACAACAGACTCGACGGCGGCGGCGCTGGGAGCGCTGACCACGCTGGCCGCGGCCCGTAACCCGCTCGGTGCAGCCTGCCCCGAGGACAGCGGTGAGTGACAACAGACTCGACGGCGGCGGCGCTGGGAGCGCTGACCACGCTGGCCGCGGCCCGTAACCCGCTCGGCGCATCCTGCCCCGAGGACAGCGGTGAGTGACAACAGACTCGACGGCGGCGGCGCTGGGAGCGCTGACCACGCTGGCCGCGGCCCGTAACCCGCTCGGCGCATCCTGCCCCGAGGACAGCGGTGAGTGACAACAGACTCGACGGCGGCGGCGCTGGGAGCGCTGACCACGCTGGCCGCGGCCCGTAACCCGCTCGGTGCAGCCTACCCCGAGGACAGCGGTGAGTGACAACAGACTCGACGGCGGCGGCGCTGGGAGCGCTGACCACACTGGCCGCGGCCCGTAACCCGCTCGGTGCAGCCTGCCCCGAGGACAGCGGTGAGTGACAACAGACTCGACGGCGGCGGCGCTGGGAGCGCTGACCACGCTGGCCGCGGCCCGTAACCCGCTCGGTGCAGCCTGCCCCGAGGACAGCGGTGAGTGACAACAGACTCGACGGCGGCGGCGCTGGGAGCGCTGACCACACTGGCCGCGGCCCGTAACCCGCTCGGTGCAGCCTGCCCCGAGGACAGCGGTGAGTGACAACAGACTCGACGGCGGCGGCGCTGGGAGCGCTGACCACGCTGGCCGCGGCCCGTAACCCGCTCGGTGCAGCCTGCCCCGAGGACAGCGGTGAGTGACAACAGACTCGACGGCGGCGGCGCTGGGAGCGCTGACCACGCTGGCCGCGGCCCGCAGTCCGCTCGGCGCATCCTGCGGTGAGTGTAACCTACGGACGGACTGCGGAGACGGACAGACAGATATCACGAAATTATAAGGGTTCCGTTTTTTGCTATTCGCACAACCCTAAAGCCGTACCTACATCTAATTAGTTTACATTTTTATGACAAGTGGCGACCTCAACAGGATTGCTTATTGATTGAATTGTATTCGCAGGGCTGTCCATGCCTCGCGGGCTGCGGGTGCTGCGGCTGTCGGAGTCCGGCGCGGCGCGCGTGTGCGGCGCGTGGCGCGACTCGCCGGCGCTGGCCTTCGCCGACCTCTCTGCCAACCGCATCGCAGCCGTCGCAGTCGGTATCTCTAACCGTTTCAATTATGAAGATAGGCTTCGCTTCTTTGGACTTAATTAATACACTAGGGTCGACACTTCAGTTGCTATTAAAAGATTATAAACGGCGCCTATCTTATCGAGTCGACAAGTTCGTTTCGAAATCGGAAAATTATATTTTTCTAACCTTAATTTTCCGATTTCGAAACGAACTTGTCGACTCACTTATTTTCAACTTGGTAAAACTACCTCTAGAATTAATTTGGGGCAGATTACAGAAATATCATATTTAACATCTTTGCCAAATCCCAGTTCATGGATATTTTTAACGATTCTCTGAGCACACCGAGACGTAGAATGCTGCCTCCACCATCGATCACTACTTAATCATTTGATACTCGTGTTATTTAGTCTGTTTTAGTTCTTAGAGACTAATCCATACATTTTAATTCATCTGTAGGTAGATATGTAATAAAATGTTATTTCCCTTCCCTAGACCCCACTAATGCTGTTGCACACCTGTACTTGGTGCACGAGCAGGGCTAATGCTTTAATCTGATGAAAATGTAGTGGATTATGTTTCTGTTGGTGTGTCTTCACTGTGTCTAATAAATAAATAAGGTGACTAACGACCGCGAGACAGCCCCCGGGATCCCTGCCCTGCACGGCGCCGCTTGGGCTGCAGGCACCTACGTGTTCACTGAGACCGTAGCGTAGTGGCGCCCTTCCAGGCGGTTACCGCTATCAGACCGTCACATCGTGTAGTAGTATAATATGGCATACTAGCATCTGCCCGCGACTTCACCCGCGTGGAATTCGGTTATCGCGTTCCCGCGGGAACTTCGCGTTTTTCCGGGATAAAAAGTAGCGTATGTCCTTTCCCGGGACCCCAACTATCTCCATGCCAAATTTTATCTCAATCGGTCCAGCGGTTGAAGCGTAAAGAGGTAACAGACAGACAGAGTTACTTTCGCATTTATAATATTAGTATGGATAATGTGCTA